>JAODAL010001243.1:0-241808 GCA_025379985.1 Phyllomedusa bahiana | reverse complement strand
AGAGGCAACACTGGTGGCTCTCCAGAAGTACTGATTATCTCTGGGCCAATCCATTCCCATACTGTCTTCCCCAACCCCTTACCTCTCCTTGGGATTTCCCATTTGATCCATGTCCCATAGATCTTTGACCACCCCATCTCACTCTATACCGACCCCACCTAAATATACTGTTCTTAGTCAGTAATTTTCACTGTACTGAGAAATCGGGTTCTGATGAGGTAAAGACGTCCGCTCTTTGGTCACAATTCAATAAAGTAGTATCATCCAATCCTTCCTTGAATTCGTCAGACTCTTAATATTGCTATGCTTTCGGTCTTTAAATTTGAATATTTCTCATACTGAATACTTGAGTAAATTAGGTTCTCGTCTTAGAGAAATCTGGGTCGGCTCTCAATCTGACAGCCTTCTCAATTGTTCTTCAAATTTATCCCCATTCGTCTCCAAAATCTGTCTGTCTTCCTCATGCAGTATTTTCATCAAATTATGACGAATTCAGCAATTGCCTGCTCCACCTTTTAATTAATGTGGGGATCTAGACCTTAGTGGCAGGTGTTACCTTTGTTGATCTCAGTCCTCTTGAGATGAATGGTGTAGCTCCATAATCGGACCTTTCGAGAAGAAAACTGCAACAAATAGTCGTCTCAGATGGAAAATCGTAATCATCCAAAAATTTGAAGAGGGTATTCCCAAGGGGCAGTATCAAAAGAATGCTTAAACTGCTCCAAGATAGAAGATTTTCATCACAGGCTAAAGATTTACGGGAAAGATGCCGGAAAGAGATTACCCCCTAACTACTCTAAACCAGCCTCAAAATGCACTTTCAAAATAAGAAAGCCTGCTGAACCCAAAGTACAAGAGCCAGCAAGAGTAGCAATGAGGGTTCAGAATAGTGGTACTTTTGATGACACAAAAAGATGAAGTAATAAATACTACGTAAACATTGGGGTATCCTGTTAAATCAGATAAGAGATTTTGTGTGACCAGCTGCCATGTGGACCCGGGTTACGCTACAGAAAGGTGTGATCAATAAAGGATACGGGTGGTTCATAGCCACATTACAACCTAAAAACAAAAACTGAGGGAATTCTGCTTGAGCGATAAACCCCTCGTATTTAGAAAGTGGTAGATGCTCAGTTGTGAAGTTACATACATCAGACTAAGGACATAAAGTAACAGATTACAGAAACAGCTACACCATCCGAACTATCATGATTGCCGTACAGAAGGGGTTTATAGTTTAATGCAACTGCCCTTTGGAAAACAAGTATGTCCAAAACGAGTAGACCATTAAAATACGGATTGGAGAACCTTAGGGGATATTAGACATAGACGAGAGACTCGCATTGTCTAGGCACGTTGCGGGAGCATGAAGGAGACTCATCGGGTCAGTACGCTTTGTCTGTATGTAAAAATCAGGATTACATCATGGAAGGCGACATTGAGAGAAAGTTATTATTGTATAGGCAACATAATGGACTTATCGTTTGAAGTCCTGCAGCCAAAGGTCTAGACGAAATATCTATACTACGGCTCTTTATTTAAACTGTGTGACCTACACACTCATCACCCTGTTATTTTCTGAGTATCTAGGGCAGATTGCCATCTATGATCTATTTGAGATTTATTGTTTATCAGTCGAAATGCCTGTAAATTAAATTTAAATAAAATAATTTAATCATTCTCTTAGAGTATAAGTTTACTAAATCTATGTAGCTCACTTATGATTGAAATGGAGACTCTGTTTATTGATTTAAAGGATACATATTTTAGATGACAGACGTAGTCCTATCAACCAATCTGAGGTTGTAGTGCAACTAGGACAGTGCCACATATTGATCCCTGAAATATCTAACTTTGACATCGGCCTTTATAGAATTTGTTTATTATTTCTAATGTCTCATGACTTTAGGTATACTATTTAAAGCAATGGCTACTTGTTTAAGTCTGGCATCTTCAAAGTAATCAAAAGCGCCGAATAGTTATCAATGGAGCCCGCATCGAATCTAGAGCTTTTTGCCACTGGGGGGGGGGAACGCAGCATGTTACCCGAGCGTGCGCAGCTCGATATCTGAGAACGCCGTGGGCTGCCAAGCTGAGTGTTTTACTGAAGATTGCGGTTAACTACCACTTCCGGTAAACCCCGGTCTCCAGGCGCAAGTAATTAACTAACGCATGCGTACTCGTTCGTCTACAGATCGCCGAAAGCCGAACTCTAGCCGCATGTGATTTGTCTCCAGCTCTATTTAAGGTGAGTGCACACTAACCCTAGGTGGACAACTTATGTATTCTCTTTAAGCTCATATATCCCACTATTGCTTGAATGATTCGCTTTTGTCCCCTGATGAACCCGCGTGACGCGAAAAAAAGGGGAAACGCGTCGGATAAGGTTAAGGGATCGAGGAGGTGCCTGAAATAAGATTGTATATACTACCCTCATACCCCTACATTCGTGTTGATCCCATCTCGACTGAGAGATGTATGTTAAGCCAAACTAGTAATTTATTGAATATTTGCTATTATGTCCCTCTTGATTTCCCATATAACAAAGTCCCTTTAAAATCATATAGTTATTATGAGCTGTAGGAATCGCTAATCCACCTTATGTAATATTGTCCATTAAGTTTTGCTTTTTGGCCATTGTCTATTTGGATAGGAAATGTGTTTTTTCCAGGCATCATAATCTAGATATTTTTCTATGATTATAAAAAAATGGCTTATTTATCCTAATTGCATTACTTTCGATATCTTTTTGCGACTATATGGCTTATTACCAAATATCTTGGCAATTTGATCATTATTTAAGTGGACCTGTCCATGGCATATATGCTTTCAAGTATTTATTACACCTATCTAAGTTAACCGTTCTTGCACTGACTAGGGACAATAATAGTTTGTGGAATAGGGTTGCCGCCTTTTAGTGGCCGTCCTTCTCGGACGATGACCCCTACTTTGTAAGGTGATTAATAGGGATACAGGAGGGACAGTAGCGTTAGTATCATAAAGTGTATATTTTCACTTTTTGATAGTGTGAGTATAAATTTTTTAACTATTATTAATAAAAGGTAAATTTGTAGATATATAGTAGTGTGTTTAGTTTTTTCAGTGATCTTTGAAAATAATATAGAAAACTTACTGGGAAATTGTATAACTTTTCACTATACTTTTTTTTAAAGGTTGATTGTCTGTTTTCAACAAAATCTCGGAGGAATCCCTGAGGAACAAGCGAATCCTCCAATACTAGTGTAAGAGCTCCAGCATAAAACCATATATTTTACTTTTATGTTTCATATCTGGAAATCTCGCTTTTACGATGAAGTGTCCTTATTTTAGTCGTTTTCTTCACCGGACAATAAATTCCTGCGGCATTCCTCCAGCACCGCGGTTTTCTGACACCCCGGCCGGTAATCACGCTCTCCGAGCCATTTATGATTTAATATTATTTTTCAGAAAAAAAAAAACAATAATAAAATAAGCGCGCTACCTTCATGGCTACCTCTGACCACCGATGATACTTTTGGAAGATTTGTGAATTCAATTAGTTGAAGGTGTTGGCGCCAGCGAGTGCCAAGCGAAAGATCCCACGGGACGGGCACAGCTGGTTTATAAAGTGTCCGCTGGAACAAAAGGAATAAACTGTGTTATTAGTTTTTTTTATGATTTTTAATAAAATACGAGTACAAAAACGTTTTAGGTTGATTTACAAATCCTGGTCCGGGGACGCTCCGGCGACTGTCAGATCTCTGCTCCCTGTGATCTTCAGTGGAGAGAAATGGTGCAGCAAGTGATAAAGCATTGAATATTCTGCACTGTATCAGCTTTATTGGTTGAGTCTCCTAATTATTACATCTCTTTGAGAGTCAAAGGACGTGAAGACCATGGATGACACAATGCATCAAAACAGGCTTGTTAGGAGCTGGGGTGTCTGGACAAGCCCTGTTCACACTGACGTCCTCTTCAGATACACTGATCTGTAGACTCTGCATTTTGTAGTGAAAAATAATACCATTGCACGGATAAACCTATATTCACCAAACAGAGTCAATATTCATCCTTTGTCCCCTGTGCAGATGTATATGAGGCACAAATACCCTGAACACAAGATGTCAAACAGTAATATGGGAAAAAATGTGTGACTTCTACTCGTATCTATCTATCTATCTATCTATCTATCTATCTATCTATCTATCTCATATCTATCTATCTATCTATCTATCTATCTATCCCATATCTTATCTAACTTCATTTCTATTCTATCCCATATCTATCTATCTCGTAGATATCTATTTCATAGCTATCTATCTATCTATCTATCTATCTATCTGTCTATTCTATCATCTATCCGTATCTATCTATCATCATATCTATACTCATATCTATCTATCTTATCTATCTCATATCTAATCTATCTATCTATCTATCTATCTATCTCGATCTATCTATTTCATATCTTATCTATCTAGCTATCTATCTCTCTACTCTATCTATCTGTCTATCATGAAACAAAAGCTTAAATTGGCCATACAATGTACGGTTTGCGTTGAATTATCTCATTCATTTCATCTCATTCATCTGTATTGTACCTTTCTTGTTTCCTGTATCTTTCTTTCATATATCCTTTCCTCCTTCTGTCCATCCTTTCCTTCCTCCCTCTTTTCCTACTTTCCTCCCTCCATCCCTCACTTCCTTAATCCCTACCTGCCTCCCTTCCCTCATTCCTACTTCCCTTCTTTCCTACCTTCCTCCCCTTCTTCATTCCTCCCTTCTTTCCTTCCTTCCTTACTCCTTTGTCTCTTCCTCCCTCTCTCCCTTCCTGAATAGCACCCTTCCTCACTCCCTGCCATCCTTTTTCTCTTCCCCTCTCCCGCAGTCTCTTCCGCTCACCCGGCCTTGTATCCTTCGATTCTCCCTCCTTCTGTCTTCCCTTTCTTGCTTTCTTCCTTTCTACTTTCTTCCTTCCCTTTCTTCCATTTATTCTCTCTTCCTTCTTTTTCACCTCCCTCCCTTCCTTTATCCATTTCTTCTTTTCTCCCTTCCTTCTTTGCTCCCTTCCTTCTTTGCTGCCATCCTTCTTTGCTCCTATCCTTCTTTGCTCCCATCCTTCTTTGCTCCCTTCCTTCTATGCTCCCTTCCTTCATTGCTCCCTTCCAACTTTGCTCCGATCCTTCTTCGCTCCAATCCTTCTTTGCTGCCATCCTTCTTTTGCTCCTAACCTTCTTTGCTCCATTCCCTTCTTTGCTGCCATCCTCTTTGCCTCTTCCTTCTTGCTCCCTTCCTTCTTTCTCCTTCCTTTGCTCCCTTCCTTCTTTGCTCCCTTCCTTCTTTGCTCCTATCCTTCTTTGCGTGTCCCCATCCTTCCTTTCTCCCTTCTTCTTTGCTCCCTTCCTTCTTTGCTCCCTTCCTTCTTTGCTCCCTTCCTTCTTTGCTCCCTTCCTTCTTTGCTCCCTTCCTTCTTTGCTCCCTTCCTTCTTTGCTCCTATCCTTCTTTGCTCCTATCCTTCTTTGCTCCCTTCCTTCTTTGCTCCCTTCCTTCTTTGCTCCCTTCCTTCTTTGCTCCCTTCCTTCTTTGCTCCCTTCCTTCTTTGCTCCCTTCCTTCTTTGCTCCCTTCCTTCTTTTCTCCCTTCCTTCTTTGCTCCCTTCCTTCTTTGCTCCCTTCCTTCTTTGCTCCCTTCCTTCTGTGCTCCCTTCCTTCTTTGCTCCCTTCCTTCTTTGCTTCCTTCCTTCTTTGCTCTCTTCCTTCTGTGCTCCCTTCCTTCTTTGCTCCTATCCTTCTTTGCTCCTATCCTTCTTTGCTCCCTTCCTTCTTTGCTCCAATCCTTCTGTGCTCCCTTCCTTCTTTGCTCCCTTCCTTCTTTTCTCCCTTCCTTCTTTGCTCCCTTCCTTCTTTGCTCCCTTCCTTCCTTTCTCACTTCTTTTCTCCCTTCCTTATGTAAAGGAAACTGACCATGCACCTCAAGATATGGATTGGCCACATGGCACATCAGTCATACATCAAATCATTTGTAGGAACCATTTAACTATCAATATTCCAGACTAAACCGCTGTCTCCGGACGATTGTGCCCTGTATCATTTTTGCCACTTTCTCGTCAGTCTGACATCAGCCACTGAAATAGGTTGATTGGAATTTTAAAATGATGATCAAACTGTCTGAAATCCTGTGTGTGTGGGCAGCTGACAGACATGCTCACATCCGTGTCAGGTCCCATCCAATGGGACAAAAAGAGTAACGCAGCCACAGAACAACGGCCACAGAAAAGGTCAATGGGTCCATCAGGTCCCGGCGGGATCCCTCGTACAATGGATCCAGTGATTTGTCATTATGTTAGAAAGAGAAATCAAGGCACAGATGTGAACAGAGCCTAAGCTGTATTATTATGTGTGACTGGATGATTATACTTCATTAGCTGTAACTCTCTTCTGGTCAGTACTGCCACCTGGCATGATGGAGACTTTCAGAGGGTGCTCTTACTCATCATCACTATGTCACTATTGGGATCATTGTGACTAGTGGACTTTAAAGGCCGGCACTTGATGTAAGTCAGTCATTATAACATCTTACCCTGAGGGAACCTCAAAAAAACAATGTTTCCCTTGTAGGAAAGCCCTACAGCCTCCCTAGCCTAACTGTATAACAGCTCTAACTCATATTTGCCAACTTTTGGGAGTGACCTTCATTGAGATTTTGAATTGCAGCATGCCGCCTTGATGGTTTGAGTGGGCCACACCCCCTGCTTTACATGACACACCCTCTTCTGCACAAAAGCCCCACCCCCTTGTCACATCTGTGTAACAGCTTTGGAGGAAAGCTGATAGGGAATGTGGTATCCTTCAGCTTTACTGTAAGTTGGATTTCCTAACCAGCATCAAGCTGGGTTGACCCCACATCAATCATCTTCCTTCAGACCGGAGCGATACATAAGTGGAGATGTCCCCTCATGTCACCAGGTAGATGTCAATGACTCCTCATAGCTTATCCTGGACACCACACATATAACAGAGTCAACCTCACACCAGTAAGAAAGTGCTCAATGTAAAAGTGTTTTAGCTGAGCCTTATAGTCTTAGCTAAAACCGACCACACATTGCCAACATGTGACTGTTTGCCCCTTTTCACCAATATCTGCACGAAGTGTATATAGAGTGCGGCGTGTTTTGGTGTTTGTCGGCATGGTTTTTGTCCCATGGCTATTCATTTGGTTTATTGGGTTTTCAGGGATGTTTTTATGCTTTTTGGGCCTGAAAAAATCAGCAATCCAAATAAATCCGGTGAACATCCCCTAATAGGCTGCCCAAGCGTGTCTTCTAAACGTTATCCAGTACGTGATATGGGCGGTCAATAAAATACGGAAGCTGGCCACTATAAGCAGTAAACGGTCCCTGCCGTGTTTACAATTGGTGGCAAACGACCCAGCGAGAGTTTTCCCACTCTACATAAGTGTTCGGTAGAGACTCCTCCCTTTTCAAGGAGTCCTCCCTGACGATCATGGGCGAGTTGGTAAGCATACTCTAAAGGCAGGGGTTCAAACTGCCGGCCCACCAATCGCTGTTGGACACTAACAACTGCCCGTATTCCACTGTATAGATAATACAAATGCATTATGGGAGGTTGGATATCCAACAGCTGGAGGGCCGCATTTGACACCTGTGCTCTAGGTATGTTCACACGTGTCTTTCGTCTGTGTAACATATGATTTTAGCTGCATGTTTGGATCCATCTGTCGGTCCCCAAACGGACCCAAACATGCAGCTAACAAATAGCAATGTGCTTTTACATTGCTTTTAATACGAGACACATAAGTGATCGCTGATGTGCGTCTCACTGCCTCCTTTCGATTCATCCATTTGAGGATCCCATTCCAAGAATTGACATTCATTCTTGGTCCGAAAGACGCACAGCGCCCATAATTAAAATGATAGGGTGCGTTCCTGCTGCGGCCAAACACGACAGCCTGCATGTTGTTTAAATGTGTATGATCTGTTTAGATCCGAAAGACGCTGCACGACACGGATCCAAAATGTGTGCACATACCCTAACTGTGGCTCTGTTTTCACTATTGAGCATTGACATTTGCCTTATCACGGTGGAGCTGCGGCTCGGTCCCGGACACTATCTACTCATAAGCAGTAATCATAGACAGAGTAAACACCGTACCTCTGGTGTCTTCAGGATGGCATCATACGTGTCCGGAGAGGTGGCTGCCACTCTGAGAGTGACCTGGTGAGAGGGATTTGAATGATGCAATTCTGAGAATCCCATTGAGTATGCCACACCTGGTACATACGTCATGACACTGTGTGAATGCAATAGTATCTAGAATTAGTAGCACGTCCACCTGAAAACCGGCCTTATAACAGAGACCCAATGAGACAGCACTGACCTTCCAGCTGCTCTCTTCAGCCAGGTTGGTAGCCTCTTCCACTTCCATAAGAGCTGCACCGCTGGAGATCCGGCCAGTGTGCCTGTGGAGAGTTTACCTTCCACGCTATAGGCCTGACAGTATTTACCCATTCGTAGCTTTGCCTGGAGGGTTTATCAGAAACTAATCATTATACATTGATTAAACATAGAAGTGCGTCATTTTGGAAATTTTATCATATATTTCTGTCTAAAAATTATACCCAACAGTCGCCCATGATAGATGAAGGGACCTTGAGAGTTCCTACTATTTAGCACGACTGAGTTCAGAATCTATATATTTATGTATTGCCTGATATCAAATCCATCGCCTGCTGTAGTCCTGTTCAATATTAAGATGTGCCTCTAAATTCATACAAAGGTACAGAAAGGGAGAATACAATGGTTCATGACGGGATCCTGCAGTGGCCCCCATGTCTCCATACTGAGCCCATGCACTTGACATTACATGTGTATAGTCCCTAGAAGACTTCTTAACCTGACAGATCCTTCAGCTCTGGTGTTCAGTGTTACCCTCTGCCAAAGGGATAACATTGTCTCACCTGCAAGGAGAAGTGGAGGAGGGAAAGTTACCACTGCCTTCAGAGTATTGTTGGTCCACAAATACAGTGAAGCTGCAGCTTGAGACGCTATCACAATGATGCTT
Source organism: Phyllomedusa bahiana (assembly GCA_025379985.1). Classification (NCBI taxonomy): domain Eukaryota; kingdom Metazoa; phylum Chordata; class Amphibia; order Anura; family Hylidae; genus Phyllomedusa; species Phyllomedusa bahiana. The sequence continues at coordinate 232,748 of JAODAL010001243.1, read as the reverse complement.
GGCTCGCTGCAGGTACACTCTTATCTCACATTCCCTAAAATTATATCCATTTGCACCAAGAAGAGACATCTACTATACCATAAGGATACCACTCAATGCTGCAGTATTTAGTTAGCTAGCAAGTTTCCTCTTCTGACACATAACGGGTTGTTATTTCTTGTTGGGTCGGATATTCTATCTATCTATCTATCTATCTATCTATCTATCTATCTACTATCTATCACATATCTAATCATCATCCATATCTACCATCTATCTACTATCTATTCTATCTATCTCATATCTATCTATCTATCTATCTATCTAAACTATCTTATCTATCTATCTCATATCACTCTATCTATCTATCTATCTCTCTATCTCATATCTATCTATCTATCTACCACCTATCTATCTCCTATCTCATATCTAACTATCTATCTATCTATCTACTAATCTATCTATCTAGCTAATCTATCTATCGATCCCATACCTATCTATCCCATATCTAACTAACCATCTAACTCAAGCTATCTATCTATTCTATCTATCGTATCTAGCTATCCTTATCCCATACCTTCATCTACCATATCTAATCTATGCTAACTATCTATCTCATATCTATCGTATCTAATCTATCTATCAATCTAATCTATCTATCTATCTACTATCTACCCCATAATCTAGCTATATCATATCTAATCTATTGGTATCTCATATCTACTATCTATCGTTCTATCTCATATCCCCCCCTTAAATCTACTATCCATCTATCTCATACTAACATATCTAATCTACCTATCTCTCTCATATCTACTACTCTCACTATCTATCAGCAATCTAATTATCTATCTATCTATCTATCTATCTGATCTATCCAATACTATCTATCTCATCTCATCTATCTATCTATCTATACAATCTATCAATATCATATCTATCTTACTTCTATCTATCTAACTCATAACTATCTCACTATCAATCCCATATCTATCTAGCCATATCTATCTATCCTATCCATATCTATCTATCTATCTACATCTATCTATCATTTATCTATCTATCCATAGCTATCTATCTATCTCTATATCTATCTCTCTCATATCTATCAATCTCTCTCAGATCTATCTATCTATCTATCTATTTCATATCTATCTAGCGGTCTGTCTTATCTATCATACTAGCTATCTAATCTACTCTACTCTATCATATCTTATCTATCTATCTAATTATCTATCTATCTTATTATCTATCTATCTATCTATCTATCTATCTCATATCTATCTATCTAATTATCTATCTCATATCTATCTCATATCTATCTATCACTCTCATATCTTTTAAATCTAAGCCCCCTGGAATAGCAATCTATCTATCTATCTATCTATCTATCTATCTACTATCTATCATATCTAATCTATTACTCATCTCATACTATCTTATCAATTATCTATCTTATCTCATACTCTATCGATCTATCTATCTATCTAACTATCTATCTATCTTCTATCTCATAAGATCTAAATGAACATCTATCTAACTAATCTATCGATTCTATCTCATATCTATCTATCTATCTCATATATATCTATGTATCTCATATCTATCTATCTATCTATCTATCTATCTATCTATCTATCATATCTATCTATCTATCTATCTATCTATCTCATATATATCTAATTATCTATCTATCTATCCCATATCTATCAATCTCATATCTATCTATCTATGTATCTATCTATCTATCTATCTATCTATCATATCTATCTATCTATCTGTCTGTCTATCTCATGTATATGTGTTTGTCCTCTCTCAGCAGGGAGGAAGTAAAGGGCTGCAGTAATTTAAGTCTCCTACTATCTATGCTGTATGTAGCCTGTTTGCAAAAATTAGATAGTTATATGTGCACTATGTAATACATCCTAAAAAAGTTTTTAAAGGGGAACACTGGAGACACTTGACTTCATTACTGATTTGTTCAGATAAGGTCTCCATTGGCGCGTGTCCATACAGGTTTCTTACTGAGGCTTTGTGGAATCCAGAAGCAGAAAAATCAAAACAAGTCTTCCAGGAGCTTTTCTCATCCAGGGGAACGGTGATGAGCTGCGCATTCATCTTAGTTGGATCGATGTAAGCCGTGGTTTGGAGTCCTCGGTGCTGAGCATCACTCATGACAGATTTCACCAAGAGCACAAAGCTGGGGGGCGTCCTGCCGGAGATGTTCTGCAGGAAGATACAAGCAATGTTAGACGGGTTTCTAACCATCCTGTCCCTGCCCACACGTCCTCTAATCTGCTTTCAGCCTTTGACCCGACATCAGAAGAAGAAGTGTCCAGGCTTCTGCTGTCTGATCGCCCCACCACCTGCTCTAGTGACCCCATTCCCTCCATCTTGTCCAGTCTATCTCTCCAGCTGTCCTCTCTCACCTCACTACAATCTGTAACCTCTCTCTCACCACTGGGATCTTTCCATCTTCCTTTAAACACGCCATCATAACCCCTTTACTAAAAAAAGCCCTCTCTGGACCCCTCCGGCGCCGCCAACTACCGACCAGTTTCTAACCTGCCCTTCATCTCTAAAATCCTGGAACGTTTGGTCTACTCTCGCCTAATCCGCTATCTCTCTGCTAACTCTCTTCTTGACCCGCTGCAATCAGGTTTCCGCACCCTACTCTCCACGGAATCTGCTCTAACTAAAGTCTCTAGTGATCTCCTGACAGCTAAATCTCATTACAACTACTCGTTGTTGCTTCTCCTGGATCTCTCTGCAGCGTTTGACACTGTGGATCACCAACTTCTCCTCAGCATGCTCAGCACCATTGGCCTCCAGGACACCGCTCTCTCTTGGTTCTCATCCTACCTCTCTGACCGCTCCTTCAGTGTCTCATTTGCAGGTTCTACCTCCTCTCCTCTTCCTCTTGCTGTCGGGGTTCCTCAGGGATCAGTTCTAGGTCCTCTCCTCTTTTCACTCTACACAGCCCCCATTGGACAAACCATCAGCAGATTTGGCTTCCAGTACCATCTCTATGCGGATGACACCCAATTATACACCTCCTCCCGAGACATCACTCCTGCTCTGCTACAAAACACCAGTGACTGTCTGTCCGCTGTCTCTGACATCATGTCCTCTCTCCATCTGAAACTAAACCTCACTAAAACCGAACTTCTAGTCATCCCACCGTCTACTAACCACCCCCACCCTGCTATCTCTGTGTGTGTGTGTGTGTGTGGCACCACCATAACTCCTAGGCAGCAGGCCCGCTGTCTGGGGGTTATACTAGATTCTGATCTGACCTTCTCCCCATATATCCAATCCCTTGCCCGCTCCTGTCACCTGCACCTCAAGAACATCTCCAGAATCCGTCCTTTTCTCACTGTGGAAACGACTCAAACTCTCATTACTGCTCTTATTCTCTCTCGTCCTGACTCCTGTAACTCCTTTCTTATCGGTCTCCCTCTCTGTAAACTCTCCCCTCTCCAATCTGTCCTGAATGCAGCAGCCAGGCTCATCTTTCTCTCCAGCCGCTATACTGATGCCTCTACCCTGTGTCAGTCTCTGCACTGGCTGCCTATTCAGTACAGAATACAGCATAAACTAATCACTCTCACCTATAAAGCTCTCCACAGCGCTGCACCCTCTACATCTCCTCCCTCATCTCTGTCTACCACCCTACCCAGACTCTCCACAGCGCTGCACCCTCCTACATCTCCTCCCTCATCTCTGTCTACCACCCTACCCGCTCTCTCCGCTCTGCTACTGATCTAAGACTACACACCTCACTCATCCGAACCTCCCATGCCCGTCTACAAGATTTTGCACGTATTGCACCAGTTCTCTGGAACATGTTACCCCATGTGATCAGGCACACTCACAACCCTCACAGTTTTAAGTGCGCTCTGAAAACTCATCTTCTTAGACAAGCGACCAAGATCCCTAATTGTTAACCCCCCAAATTCTGTCACAGATTCGTCACTTCCTGCACTTTGACACCCGCAGGCACTTATCTGTATATAGATGTATGGTTGGGATGGCAGGTTCATCCACTTTTTTATGTATACTACCCCATATTTATGTAACATAGCTGGCCCATTGTAAACCAAGCACTTGTCAGCCTTTGTTTCACCCATACACCCTAATAGATTGTAAGCTCTTGCGAGCAGGGCCCTCACACCTCGTGTCTGATTTGTAAGTAGCTTTTTTATAATGTAATGTCTGGTTTGTCTGTGCTTATTCCCTCTATATTGTAAAGTGCTGCGGAATATGTTGGCGCTATATAAATAAAGATTATTATTAATATTATTATTTCTTAAAATTGGTCCTGGGCAAACGTTGGTCACTGTTAGGCCCAGTTCACACGGCTCATTCACGCCGAATTTGCAAATCCGGCGCGCAGTACGGCGCCAATCCACGCCGAAAAAAGCCGTGTGAACATGGCCTTATGATCCAGAGAAGACTTTTTGAATGAGCTCTTGGTGTGAATCTATTATAATATGTTTCATTGAGACGTCCCAGAACACGGCGCTGTTTTACTGCTGCTCTGCCCCTCCTCCCGGCTTTATGCTGCAGCTCTGTTTTTCAGATTGACTTCTATTGACATGCACAAGCTCACCATGAAACCGGTGCAGATTTTTATACTATAGAACATTGAATTTTTATAATTACTACCTCACATCTTCAATATTAGAGGTACTGAGATGAGATTGTAGAGATAAGCAAATCTGTCTACTGAAAGGGGTTGGGCACTACTGACATAGGACTGCTGTTTACAGGGGTGTTCCCACCATGCAATTTGATAATGTAGTGATAGAATATGCCATCAAAGTGTGATAGGTGTGGGTCCCTCCTCTGGTATTTGTTCGGGAATGGGCCCCTAAAAGTCACAGTGCAAAATGGAGAATCAGCAAGGATGAACGCAGTGGTAATGGAGAGAGCTCATGACAGGAGATGGATGAGGAGCAAATATAGCTAAAGGGGTTGTCTCACCACATTGATTCCTCTCACCTTAGTCCTGTTTTCGCAGTTTCATTTTTGAATTCAGGGGCGTGTTTACTGGTTTTACTGGTTGCTACTGGCTACTACTACTACAGCTGATGAGCTGCTTAGGACACCAGGTCTGTAGCTATAGCGACCAGTGCTGACAGCCTATCAGGAGAGATCGAAGAGGTCTGTAGCTATAGCAACCAGTGCTGGAAGCCTATCGGGAGAGATCAGACACGTCTGTAGCTATAACAAACAGTGCTTGCAGCCTATCAGGAGAGATTGAACAGGTCTGTAGCTATAGCAACCAGTGCTTGCAGCCTATCAGGAGAGATCAAACAGGTCTGTAGCTATAGCAACCAGTGCTGGCAGCCTATCAGTAGAGATCGAGCAGGTCTGTAGCTATAGCAACCAGTGCTGGCAGCCTATCAGGAGAGATCGAACAGGTCTGTAGCTATAGCAACCAGTGCTGGCAGCCTATCAGGAGAGATCGAACAGGTCTGTAGCTATAGCAACCAGTGCTGGCAGCCTATCAGGAGAGATCGAACAGGTCTGTAGCTATAGCAACCAGTGCTGGCAGCCTATCAGGAGAGATCGAACAGGTCTGTAGCTATAGTGACCAGTGCTGACAGCCTATCAGGAGAGAGAGAACAGGTCTGTAGCTATAGCGACCTGAGGAGCTGATGCAGCCCATACAAGAGGGGATATCTAGGAATAGGTAGGACACTGTTAATGGACACATATTGCAAAGTGACTTGTTTTTGCAAGATCTTTAACATAAAAAACAGCGACCCCTGTAGTGAGACGACCCCTTTAAGGACATTTACTTGGGTTAGGAAGGCAACGTGTGGTTAGGAGTACACAACTTCAGAGCGGTGCTGGAAAAGGCCTTTTGGAATGGGACAAGCAGAGCAATTTCCCAGCCACCCTCAATTTGGTTAAGAAATTGAAGTAATTTTACAGTCGTAGTCGTGGATGTGGGATGGGTTTTCAGAGGCACCGGTTTGTTAAATGAAGGAGGAAAGAGGGACGAAAGGACCACATTTGGCTGATATACCAATATAAATTGGAGTTCCTGTGGGCAGGGTTCCTAGGAAGGGTTTTGGGGCCTCCAGAAGGTGTGGCACTGCTGAGGGCAAGGTAAGGTCTAGTTAAAGAGGTTGTTTCACCATGCTGTTTCTAGCCACAAGCAGTTTTAGATTCCTAAATCCTCTCTTTTCCTGGTCAGGCTGTGGATGGTTCTATAGCAGTGATTAGCATATCAGCTCCGTATTCACAGCTCTTCTACTAGCACTGACATGACAGCAGAGAGTGCAGAAAGCTCAAAGTAAACAAGTAGCTACTCTCTTCTGTTTGTTAGAGATAGCACACTCTGTTGTCAAAGGAGTAGCCGTAGTCCGTCCTGTGTTGCACAGATGCCGACCTGTGTGCACTCTTATCTTCCCGACAAAGCAAAAAAATAAAAATCAGAGCAAGATATTTGGAAAAAGTCTTCAGTTACCGGTCTCTACATGTTGAGAGCTAATATTTGTAGTGAGACAACCCCTTTAAATGTTGCTTGATAGATTTGCAGTGCCTCCGGGGATGTCTCCTGACAGTTTACAAGGTCAATGGTTACAATGCGGCTGTGTTTTATCGCATATGTTTAAAATAAATATTTATATTTGTTAATGAGTTGGTTGCTGTGTCCTTTCACCGACTCGGTCTCATTTGTGGTTCAGATTTGGGTAGGTGTTAGGCCCAGTGTATGTGGACTTTCCCTTAGTCCAGTCTCGTTCGCACTCAACTCAACATTCTCCTCTATGGTAGTTCCCAGTACAGGGGAGCACTGTGTTCTCCATTCTGTTCTATGGGAGTTCCCAGTACAGGAGAGCGCTGTGTTCTCCATTCTGTTCTATGGGAGTTCCCAGTACAGGGGAGCACTGTGTTCTCCATTCTGTTCTATGGGAGTTCCCAGTACAGGGGAGCAATGTGTTCTCCATTCTGCTCTATGGGAGTTCCCAGTACAGGGGAGCGCTGTGTTCTCCATTCTCTTCTATGGCAGTTCCCAGGACAGGGGAGCGCTGTGTTCTCCATTCTGTTCTATGGGAGTTCCCAGTACAGGAGAGCGCTGTCTTCTCCATTCTGTTCTATGGGAGTTCCCAGTACAGGGGAGTGCTGTGTTCTCCATTCTCTTCTATGGGAGTTCCCAGTACAGGAGAGCGCTGTGTTCTCCATTCTGTTCTATGGGAGTTCCCAGTACAGGAGAGCGCTGTGTTCTCCATTCTGTTCTATGGTAGTTCCCAGTACAGGGAGCACTGTGTTCTCCATTCTGTTCTATGGGAGTTCCCAGTACAGGGGAGCGTTGTGTTCTGTCCATTCTGTTCTATGGGAGTTCCCAGTACAGGGGAGCGCTGTTCTCTCCAATCTGTTCTATGGGAGTTCCCAGAACAGGGGAGCGCTGTGTTCTCTCCATTCTGTTCTATGGGAGTTCCCAGTACAGGGGAGCGCTGTGTTCTCCATTTTGTTCTATGGGAGTTCCCAGCACAGGGGAGCGCTGTGTTCTCCATTCTGATCTATGGGAGTTCCCAGTACAGAGGAGTGCTGTGTTCTCCATTCTGTTCTATGGGAGTTCCCAGTACAGGGGAGCACTGTGTTCTCCATTCTGTTCTATGGGAGTTCCCAGTACAGGGGAGCAATGTGTTCTCCATTCTGCTCTATGTGAGTTCCCAGTACAGGGGAGCGCTGTGTTCTCCATTCTCTTCTATGGCAGTTCCCAGGACAGGTGAGCTCTGTGTTCTCCATTCTGTTCTATGGGAGTTCCCAGTACAGGGGAGCGTGTGTTCTCCATTCTGTTCTATGGGAGTTCATAGTACAGGGGAGCGCTGTGTTCTCCATTTTGTTCTATGGGAGTTCCCAGTACAGGGGAGCACTGTGTTCTCCATTCTGTTCTATGGGAGTTCCCAGTACAGTGTCGCAGAATGTTCAGCCATACTTGTAACTCCCATAGAACAGAATTCAGAATCATGTGCAAGCTTGATCTATTCTCCATTTTGTCATGAGACTTTCAGGAAACCCTTCATGAGATAGGTGACAAAGAAGTGGGACTAGCACTCTCTATGCTCTATTAGAGAAAAAATTAGAGAGGAACACTGGAGACCCTTTAATTCATTACTAATTTGTTCTTTTATGGTCTCCATTGGCGTCTGTCTATACAAGTTTCTTACTGAGTCTTTGTGGAATCCAGAAACAGGAATCAAAACAAGTCTTCCAGGAACTTTTGTCATCCAGAGAAACTGTGATGCCATCAAAGTGCATGATGGAAACACCCCTTTAACCCATATTCTTTATCTAATCCATTTTAGAGCCACCATCTCTCATGTCCAACAGGCAAAAATTAATGAAACCAAGTTCCATCCATTAAATTGAGACTATAGGGGCATCGCATGACCCCATCATCCATAGAGATGTCTATTCCAGTGTGGCCAAACCCTCTAAGTCTTGTGCAGACTATTGCCATTAGGCAAGGAGAGCTGAGGAGCTTAAGATGAGGGCTATAGTAAAGGGATATGAGTAGATTATAATCTAGAACCTGATTACACTACCTAACCAGAATTCTAGATTTTTAATGGTGCCGATGCACCCAAAACAAATAATAGGGTCTAGAGTGCATTTTTTTGCCATCAAAAATGAAAGAGCTGCAGACTGGGGCTTAAGTGGCAGTAGGAATATGGGTAAATTATGATAATATGATTGACAACAAACCTCATATGGGAAGGACTTCAATTCACTGCTACTGCTGCTGCTGCTGCTGCTTCGGGATTTCTAGAAAAAGATTGAAGCAAATCCTGAGAAATGTTAAGATTTAGACTCCGTCCACACGATGAGTATTTCACGTCGGAATCCACTCCGATTCTAGCTTAAAATACTCATCTAAAACCAGAAGTAAAATCACGCCCATTGATCTCCATAGAAAATACACGGTTTATTTCAAACAACTAGTGATGAGCGAACAGTAAAAAGTTCTAGTTCGAGTTGAACCTCAAACTTTGAAAAGTTTGGTTCGAAGTTCAAGTCGAACTAGAACTTCTGACCCCATTAAAGTAAACGGAAGAAGATGTTGGGGTTGATTTTTATACCTCTACAGGTGAGAAGAAGCTGGAATTAGCATCCATAACAGTTCACTAACACTAGGTGCATTATACGCCGGGCATGACATATTGTAATGCACCTAAAAATGATACGCTGTGCACCTCCATAACACATAGCTTATCATTGGTAGTGTATGTAATGTGCCTATTGAGGCGCATTGTGCACGGAAGCGCATAACATATCATTACTAGTTTGTGTAATGTGCCTATGGCCTATAAACTAGTCATGATATGCTATGTGTCTCCGTTGTGCAATGCGCCTCGATAGCTACTGTCCATTACATACACTACCAATGACATGCTATGTGCCGCGATTTGCGCAATGTGCTTAAAAAGGAGCAATGCGCCTTTTTAGGTGCATTATATTTGCTATGTAAGACATAACTGACGCCATATTTTTCAGAGGAACGTACTTTCAGGCGCACTTTACACCGTTTTAATGCACCTAAAAACTGCTACGGTGACGCCAATTTTTGGACATGAAAACTATTAAAATAGCGCGTCAAACGTGATGTCGAACGCGAACATTTACTCGAAGGAACAGTAAAATGTTTGGTTCGGCTCAAGTTCTAAAAAATCGTGAAGTTTGACTTGAACTTTTCTTTTCTTGAACAGTTCAATCAACACTACAATCAACGCATATTTTGTCGGCCGGTTTGTAAGAGTAAAAAAAGAAATTTAGAACATGTTCATTCTTCGGTTCATTGAGGTCGATGGGAATGGCTAAAAACCTAGGGCGACATGTATAATCGGGAGTTGTGCCCGATTTCTGGCGTATCCTGCGGCTTACCGATCTAAATCCACTGTCGGACGCAGGGATGCGATGTTAGGCGCAACCTTCTCCACTTTCGGATGCACCTTACATGAAGGAGCGTGCAATGGGCGCGGTGTGGGCGTTCTGGGGCGGAACGCACCACATTCGAATCCTCCGAGGCATGCATGATCGCGGGCCGGCAAAGTGCGGCGCATTGCAGCGCTCGCCAGCTCCGACAGGCAGACCTAGTTGAATGTGGTTTATCTATCTGAGTCGGAGGAGGCGAAGTGAAGCGAGAACGTAATCGGGCAAAATGTGCTCTAGGTCGACTGTTACAACAGTACAATACTAAAAATGAGTTGTCTATAAAATTATTTCATTAATAAAGATAAATATCAAAGTTGTCTAAAAGCGATTAAATGGATTGAAAAAGTCGATCATTTAAAATTAAAGGAAAAATATATAAGATCGCTAGAGATGGGTGAATTGATTCTAACGAAGTGGAATTCGTTTAGAATTTCAGGAAAACTTCGGTTCTGAACGAAGTCGAAGTTTGGGGTACTTCGGGTGAACGAAGTGTGCTTTGATTGATAAAATGGCTGCGAGCACTTGGCGCTACATGGGGCAAAGAACTCTGGGAGGAAGAAGGACAATACAATTTCCACTTCATTTTTGGCTGCTCAATTCTTTTGCGCAATTTACATCCAGGGGTTAATTAAGCGTTGTTCTGCTGCTGTGGTCACTAAAAGAAACCGTTTATTTCACCGCCAAAAAAGACATTTTTCCTGTAGCATAATTCACAAGCGAAGGTTAATTACAAGTTTTCCTCTTTTTGTGTAGCTTAAAAAAAACACGCCATTTTAACACACTACAAAGCTGCTAGTTTGTGGTTGCTCAATTGCTTGGCGCAATTTACATCCAGGGGTTAATTAAGCGTTGTTCTGCAGTTGTACTCAGTAAAAGAAACTTTGTTTTTCACCGCCAAAGAAGAAATTTTGCCTGTAGCATAATCCATATCCGAAGGTTAATTAAGCCTGTTTGTGCTTTTACATTCAGTAAAATACACAGAGTTTTTAAACGGCACATACAAGTCAATTTTTCCTGGCCATGTGTGGAGCGCAATTTATATCCAAGGGTTACCCAAGCTGTTACTGGGTTCATTTGGAGTCAAATACAGGGTGTGTATTTATCATATACAGATATCTTCATCAAACAGAGTCTGTACATTTTAGAACAAACAGTATGTCAGACAGAGAGGTGGCAGGCTCTTCACCTGCGAGTGGCAGAGGCACAAACATTCCAGGCCCAGGTCGCAGCACAGCAAGGGGACGTCGCAGCAGGGGTCACCGGTGAGGCCACAACTGCCACTGTAATCTAGCGGCCGTGTGTTGTTCAGCAACCCAAGGGTTCTTGATTGGTTGACTAGGTCATCCACTTCCTCCCAGATGACATCTGACAACCCCAGCCAAGAGTCGGTGGGAATGTCAGACACAACCCTTAGTTGGCATGGCCCGGGAGTGGGTCAGCGGCCCTCACCTGTCCTCAACCTGCCTCTGTCCCATCCGGTTCCCTCAGCCAGAGATCTACTATGTGGTCTGGGCTCAGCACCACTATATTTCGAGGATGAGCAATTTGAGGAGGGCAGTCAGTAGCTACTCGGCAGCGAAGAAATGGGGCCAATATCCCCTGCTTCTTGCAGTAGGCGGCAAAGTATAATGTGGAGAGTGGCATGGGAGGTCATGTTGTGAGGGGTCAGCCTCTGCATACCAAGACCGGTGATGAGGAAAGCAGTGACGATGAAACACAAAATGATGATGATGTAGCCGACTGCACTTGGGAGCCGGGTGAAGCAAGGGCTTCATCATCGTCAGGAGAAGAGGGCGTCAGCTTGTGCGTCAGGCAGCGCTGCAGTCAGCAAGTGGGTCGTGTGGCCGTGAGTCAGCAGGATAGCAGCAGTGTGAGGGTCGGGAGCCAAGCGCCACGGGGTAAAAAACCCGCTCCGCAGGTCCAATAGAGTAGCAGCACAGGGGCTCAGCGAGACAGCGGCGGCAGTAGTCACTCAGTGCGGAGCGTTGGCGGTAAAATCCGATACTCGGCGGTGTGGCAGTTCTTTGCTAAGACACCGGAGGAGCCGAATATGGGTAATATGTAGAATCTGTGGGCAGAAAGTGAAACGTGGCCAGGGAGCTAACGTTGGCACCACGGCCCTGCGTCAACACATGCAGCGTCACCATCAGTGGCCTGGGAGAAACGTGGCTCAGATGTGGTGGTCCATCCTGCCGCCGCAGCAACAGCAGCAGCAGCAGCGCCCAGTGGCACGCATGCCATTGCAGCCAGTCAAGGCTCCACCACCTCTGCAGAAGGGAGCTGTTTCTCTTTGACATCATCTCCCGGTCCAGATGCTCCTGCTCCTCGCTACTCATGGCGCCAGCAGTCGTTCAGCGAGACGATTGCAAAGAGACAACAGTATGCGTCCAACCATCCTAAGGTGCAGCAGCTGACCATGCTCCTGTCCAAGTTGTTGGTGCTACAGTCCCTCCCTTTCCAAATGGTGGACTCTGCACCGTTCAGAGAACTAATGGCTTGTGCCGAGCCGAGATGGAGAGTTCCAAGCCGTAATTTCTTTTCCAAAAAGGCAGTACCAGCACTTCATAAATATGTAGAACAGAAGGTGGGTCAGTCCTTGAGCTTATCGGTTTGTTCCAAGGTGCACGGCAGCGTGGACGTCTGGAGCTGTAACTACGGTCAGGGCCAGTACATGTCCTTTACGGCCCACTGGGTGAATGTGCTTCCTGCCCAGGCACACCAACAACTTGGACAGGAGACGCCGCTTTCTCCTCCACGTTGTCAAACTGCTGCACCTGCGCCAATGTCCGCCTCCTCCTCCTCCACCACCACCATCTCAGCCTCCACAAGTGCTGCTCCTTCATAACACATGTGTAGGGCACAGCGGTGTCACGCAGTTTACACACTGGCTTGCATGATCGTCGAAACGAAGTCAACAGGGGAGGAACTGCTCCGCGTATGCAGCAAGGAAATTCGACTTTGTGTGGCTTTCTCCGCGCCATCTGCAAAATTGGGATCCATGGTGTCGGACAATGGAAGGAAACATGGTGTCCGCGACATGCAACGAGGAGGGATGGTCCATGCGCCCTGTATGGCGCGAATGTGTTCTATCTGGTTGTGAAAAGGTTCCCTGAAGTCTTCCACCGATCTTCAGAAGTTCTGAAAGATGGCCGAACAACTGTTACGTTGCACTTTCACTCCATTCATACTAAGCAGGAAACACCCTCCTCGTGTTGCAGCGGCAGAACGGCCTCCCCAACCACACTCTAATGTGCGATGTTTCCACCCGTTGAAATTCCAGCCTGAAAATGTTGGAAGCGATCTGTATGAACAGTGAAAGGACATTAACGATTTTTTGATGCATCCAGGCGGACAGGAGTACTCCCCTGTGTAACTTTGATGTCAGCCAGTGGCAGCTCATGCGTGACACCGTTTGTTGAGGCCATTTGAGGAGGCCACGTTATTTGTCAGTCGCCGTCACCTCCACTCTCTGTCATTGTTCCACTCTGTGGCCTACTACTGTTTTGCCAGCTCCAGAATCTCATTGTGCCACTGTCTGACACTCATGATGCTGCTGTGGCTGCTGCTGTCCTCCACACTTTGTTATTGTGCCACTCTGTGGCCGTACTCCTGGTTTTGCACCTCCAGAATGTTCATTGGTGCCACTCTCTGACCTCATGCTGTGCTGTGGGCTGCTGCGTGACCTATCACACTGTGTCATTGTGCACACTCTGCGGCATGGTACTGTTTGGCCGCCTCCAGCTATGTCATTGTGCCACTGTCTGACCTCATGCTTGGCTGTGGCTGCCGCCGTCACCTCACAATCTGTCACTGATGTTGCCACCGGAGCTTCAGCTTGTTTTTTTCAGTCTGGCGCTGCCATGACTTTATCAGGTACATTACATGCTTCAGTTTTTTGTCAGTAGTCAGTTTTGCCTCTTAAGAGCCAGGGAATTTTTTTAGTGAGCGATTACTAAGAGCGGGCTGGCGGCAGTCATGTGCGTTGTCATACTAAAACATCAACATTGTATGAAGCCAAACAAAGCTCCTCTGCATATTTAAGCATGCACAAACGTTCTACAGCACCACTGCAGGCTATGTGCAGCCTGGAAATAGCTTCTTTTTAACGTGATTCGTCAACGAAGTAATTTGGAACGAAACGATTTTGTCGGAAAGTTCGAACAAGGGACCGAACCGAATTTTTGGAGTAATTCGACCATCTTAAAAGATCGCCAAGAAAATAATTTGTGTTGATGCGATTATTATCGACAATGTTGAATCGGCATAGGTTTTTATGTGTGATCGGAAATTTCCAGATCATGCGATAATTAAGGTTTAAAATATGAGCATCATCTATTATGATCGCGCCATTTCGGCGTTCCTGTAATTTTGGCGGCAAGCAAATCAGAATTACTGAATAGAGCTGGAGTTGTTGAGATGTGTGTGCGAGTTCCATGACTGGATGTGTTGTTATGGTTGCGATTGGCTGGAAAAAAATCACATGACCTCGTTTTCTAAGAACAGCGTTTCCTGTTTCAGCCTCAGGTGTCGTCAGGTCTCATAAGGATAGGACCTGCAGCTATGCCCTGTCGGCCAAAAAGCCTCAGCGAAATTAGTCTATTTTCCTGTCACAGAGAAACCTCTACTATTAGACTGTCGATCCTTCCAATTTAGTTAGATTAGAGATTTGAAGATTTTTATGTAGTTAGCTGGAATTTTAAAAGCAGCATCTACCGATGTAAAGTCACGGGGGGAACGATGGGGGAGGGGGGCCGCGGAGAGAACACAGTACAAGCTTATCAATAAAGAACATGAATAAGGTTTCCCACAAGACTTAGTGTAGGGGGACATTGAAGTTGATATCTCTTATTATTAACGTTTGCTATTGAAATATTTACTGGATATTGGGCAGGCTGAACTTATATTGGATACACTTCATTTCTAGTAACTTGCAGGTCTCTTTGTTAGGTGCAAAATCCACTTTTATTATCAGTATAATTTTCAGATAGGTGTTCAATTTTACCCATTACACCTGTGACTGTTGATATATCCACCTTTGCCTTCACTTAAATTACAATCCAGCAATCTTGTAGTCACTACAGGTTGTTTGTTGCAAAAATATACACTGTTGTATCATGCAGAAAACATAACATTACGTGTTTTTTGCACTTTTGCCCAGTCCAGATTTGTTGATATGAACACCTTGCAGTTAAATTTGAATCCTGCAATTTTGTTTTGATTAAGAGGGATTTGAAGAATAGCTGTGATTTGCCTCTTTTAATAAGAGACTTCCAAAACCTATTCCTACTTCTCAAATTTTTATTTTGATCATGGAGCGAAATGCGGGTGGTAAGCGAGGCAAAGAGGGGGGTAGCACATGGCAGGTAGAGGTACGAGAGAAGTGTGTCTCCTTCCAGTTGCTGGCGACAACACGCATGCCAGAGGATCGTCGTTGCAGGACCGTCAGGCCTGTCATTCGCCTGGGTCAGGGCCTGTGAATCTAAGTAACGAACATCATCGCCAATTTTGTCCTTCCAGTGGGAAATGCAACCTGCATCTAGCAGTTCTTACTCATCGTCCTCCCATTCACGGCAAAAATGTCGTCATCTGCATCTATCAGCATCTGTCCAACTGAAGCGAAGCAGACCCAAATGTCTACTCGGTACCCACCTCTGTGGATTAATCCCATTGTATGTAAGATCTTCCTTTCGATGACAAAATGCTGGTTGGGGTTCAGAAAAGGCATTTGAAAAGAATCAAGAGGATTTTTTTAGTCTGCTTGACTCCAAGTTTGATGCCATCAGCGGGAGGTGAAAGGAAGCCGGTCAATACGGCAAAAAATACCAGGGCGGTCGGCAAACGCCTTGCAGTGCCCTTGCTTGTAGCCCGGCGGCTTCGGATGCAGAAAGTCAGGACTGAACCATGTCACTGTGTTGATGATTTGATGACGAACATTGCGGATCCTTCCTGGTCTTTTCCGCAGAATTTGCTTGCGAGCGCTTCATCAGTGGACGAGTGTGGAAGTCGATGGCGGTGAGTGTCAATAGGGTCCCGCCACAAAAAGGGAGAGGGCGGTAGCTGAAGGTCCGCTGATATTGTTTCGCCAGCCACGGGTCAGCGCAAACCCCGCTCCTCGCTTATCGCCGTCATAAAGGTCCAGGGAACTCTCAAGCTGGGCCATCTTTGAGCAAGCTCCTGATTCACCAGCGATGTCATATGCCGCCTTTGCCGTAAACGCATCAAGTAGAGGGACAAGAACCTTAAGTGGTTAACCACCACCAACATGTCTAGTCACATGCAGCGAATGCATGAGTTGAAAATGGGAGGGGAACATTGCCAAAAAAGGCCAGACTGACGCCGGGCCTCCAATCACTGTCCACACCCTCTGTCTCCGCATCTCCTCCTCAGCCGACCACCAAGACGTTCCTCAATTTCTGCCATGTCTCTCAGGTGTAAGTATCAGGGATCAGCCTACGCTTCAAGACTCCACTTTCGCCCGATAGTACCACCAGGCACCACCAGTAGACCAATCTACCCCTTCTCTCCCGCCAGTTTGACGACCTTCACGCGTTAAAGCGGCCAGTCTAGCAGCCAGCCTTCTGTCTTCCAGGTTTGGGAGCAGAAGGAAACACTTTAACCCAATACAATCCAAAGCCATAAAGCCTGAATGTCGGCATTGCCAGGCTTTTTGGCCTTGGAAATGTTGCCTTTCCGTCTGGTAGGACACAGATGGGATTACGCCACGCATGGCTCCCTCGCTGCCCCCAATAACCAAATGTACCGAGCAGGCATTTCTTTGCCAGAAAAAGCCGTTCCCTGCCCTGGCCAGCCACGTTGTCATCTAAAATTTCAAGCGGTTGTCTGCATCTGTGTCCGGAATAAGTCCATCTGACCACCGACACAATGGACTAGTAAGCAGGCCAAGGCGCTATATCTCCTGCTGACAGCTAACTGTGTGAGCTGGGTGGATGTCTCTGGGGGTGGACCGGTGGCTCTCAGCTCGGCGCACGCTCTTCAAACAGCAAGGGGATGGTGCATGGGTTTTTCCCCCAAGGTCCTTGGTGCGCATCACGTGCCCAGAGACCACCAGGCAGTGTTGAACATTTATCTGCCTTGAGACCGTCACACAAGAGGTCAGAGATGTGGACGGCTCTCAGCAACTGAGAGGCCGTGCGCTGTGGGCTGGGTGTGCCTAGAACCTTGTCGCTAGCGCAAGGGTGCGTGTGCGATTAACGGGCGTAATCTGCTGGTCGCCTTAGATCGGAGGCTGGAGCACATCCCTTGCTCGCACATGTCATGGAACCTTGTCGTCCGAAATTTTCTAAAGAGCTACCCGGGTCTGGACTGCCTGCTGAAGAAGGCTCGAGGGTTCTGGTTTGCACTTCGGCACGTTCGCACCCTGTCGTCACGCCCCTGGCTGCGTTGGCAGCGTCAGCTCGGGCCTCCCCGTCTAAACCGTCTCATTGTGACGTGGCAACACGCTGGAATTCCACACACCTCACATGCCCTCCACGCGATTGTATGGCAGCAGCGCTATGGACCATTACGCGTTACGAAGTGACACATGGCCTGACAAGCAGCGGCTGCGGACCCTCAGGGGTGTTGGAGCCACCGAGAGTGAGGCAGGTGAAAGTGCTCATGCAACTTCCTTGCCAGTTTTGAAGAAGCCACCAAAATGGTAAGTGGGACAATGCCTAGTCAGCATGAGCATTGTTTGGTGATCTTAGTTTCGGGAATCGATGTTGGACACTCTGTGAAAACAACCGGTCCCGCCCGAGCGCCGGAGGAGGAGACGACACAGATATGCAGACTACGGAGCCTTTCTCACGTAAATCACCAGGCACGGCAGTTGTCAAAAATTTTATCAGGTCTTCATTTATGGCAGTGTGTTCAGGGTCCAGAGCTTGTGCTAGGCGGCGCATTCAGCTCGCAGGTGCATCATCTCCATGCATGTCAGGGGCTGTGTTGATGCTGTGCCGGAGGAAGGGGAGGAGGCGGAGGAGGTATTACTTGACACCGATGTTACGACGTTCCCTGCCTTGGAAGAGGTTGGAGAGTGAATTGAGGAGATGAGGAAGATGGGTTTGCTAGTGCCTCTCGAACCCAGAAGGCTTGTGGAGGTACTCTAAGGCTCCAATCTATCCATGAGTGCTTGGGATGCTCCATTTCCTCCAACAGGAGTCCTCGCATTTAGAGCCCATATCAAATTGAACATAATGTTACGGTCGGGTGGCCACCCTCCTGGAATCCCCGGTACTTTCTTCAAGAAACTCAGAACACTTTCCTTCCATCCCTCATCCAAATAAGAGTAAAAGATGCAGGTTTGGAGACATGGGGTATTGAGTCACTCATCCTGTGAACATATGTTGCGTCGCTTCACGTTCTTCAAATGTGCACGGTCGGAACAACATAAGCGACGGTGGGGGACAGCAGTAGAGTAGAGTGTCATGTCGCCGCTATTAGGCGGCAGGCTGCAGGCAAGGTGGCTGAGCCTAATTGGTGACATCTGGCAATCTATATTTGCCACTCACGCAAACGCAATGCAATGCAGGCCACACATACAACCACCAGAGACCAGGGCCTTTAAGATCATGGTGACCTGCGTACTATCTGCCCTTATCAAGACCGTTCGTTTGGATGTTGTTTGCGGAGTCCCTCAATAGACTTCTGGGGTATTCAAAAATGGACGAATGGCTCCGAGCGGCTCGCCATGCCATAGAGGTGTTGTCTGACCAGCTGGCAAGCGTAATATTGAGCGGACTTAAGCACAGCTGGAGGAGTCATTACGACTCAAAACGCATCGGACTTTCCAAGATAATGTGGATGTTTGACCTTTCATTCATGATGAATCAGGGCATGCGATATCTCTGATGATGTTGTGGCCCTCATATTTGCCGAGGTCACCGATTAGTTGCTGGTCTACTTCACACTTACTCTCCAAACAGAAATGGGTCCTCTTGAAAAACTTGGTTTTAAAATGCCATTGCGGGAATGGGGGAAAATTACAGTAGATCCAAATTATGTAAGCTCTTCTGTCATTGGGTCAATGCAGAAACTCAACACAATCAGATAGGAGGCGTAATGGGACACAAAGTAGCTCTCGCTCTGATGGCGGTGATTAGCCAAGCCCGCGCTAGTTAAACCATCAGCTCTTTTCTGCCTTTTTTTCTGTATTGTTTGACAACATGTTCCGCCTTTTCATTTGATTGTGTCAATTCTTTCCTCCATAGGATATAATGGGTCTTTGTGCTACTATTATGATTGGTCAATTATCCTCGCATTAGCTTAGATAATGGGTCACTGTCGCTCTATTCTGATTGGTTGGTTTCTGACCGCGACCAATGAGAGCGCTTACAGAATTTGAATTACTGTATCTTTCCCGGCAATTCTTATATCCCAATTCCTGATGTTGCGCGGTAAGACGGGCGACAAAACACGTTTGTTAGGGATTTGAGTGATTTATGTTTTTTGAAGGTTTCAGCTCTTTTTCATGATAATGTTTTTTCACCTTATAAAAAACGATTTTTTGTAATCATTCTCCAGGCCGCGCGGCGCTGAGAAGCAGCTTGAGATTTATTTCTTGAGCAAATCTTGTTATATTTTCCCTTTAATTGTGAAAATAATCCCTTTATCACTAATTTTAATCGTTTTTAGACCAATATTGATATTTATCTTTATTATTCATTCATTCCATTCATTTGAATGATCAACTTCATTGCTCTTCACTAACATGTTTAATGATTTTTCGCTGTTTTCCAGCCTGTCTCGAATCGGAATACATGTTTGCCGCAGTCCCTTCTGCGCCTAAGTTCCGCACTGCGCCTAACACACTGCGAGAGCGGCAGGGAACTATTTACACCGGCATTGTATGAGCGCACATACATGCGGGCGCAGCTTTCACTAAAAAACCCATCAAAAGACTGTTGTATGTCATTTCGGACGTGAACCAGCGTCCAAAACCCCATGGAAATGAATGGGACTCATTTTCTGAACTGAATAAAGTTCCTTATTTTTAAAAATGAAAATATAATTGAAATGCTGTGTCTCAAATCATGGTTTTCAATGGTAGAGTCTGATTAGAATTCAATGGGTAAATTTTACTCAACGTCTGAACGTACCCTCAAAGGGTTTTTCCATCAATTCAATAAATCAGTGAATGGAGAGGTGGCGGCACATGGAAACACATTACAATTCGAGTGGGTGGCAGAAGCTGTTCTGAGCAGGATGGGGTACAACTGTTTCTCAGTGGATGTTGGGTTTTGTCTCTGTTAAATACGTCATAAACTTTTAAGATGGGAAACCCATTGAAACAAAGATTTCGATGTCCTAAATCCAGAATGTTCAAGCTCAGCAGTAGATTCATTTCGATGACGCTTTACCTTTAACAAGCTTCAACGTCCATTAGGTGTGGTCATACCAACATTTTTGGGACGAGTCCCCTGCTCACATCGAATGGGCAAGTTTCCCACCAAGTCATTGTTCTGTGTTATATTAGGGTGAGAATTTAAGCCTGAGCCGCAGCACCACAACGGCGAACCAAGTGCGGTGTGTTATCTCAAGAGTGTGACGAGAGAAGCCGAGGCTACAGTGTAAAAAAGCTCAATAGGGACGTCGGTTTGCCCATTAGAAATGTCTACGGACCTATAAGCACCAAAATCTTTCGGATAACATTTTTGCAAGTAGCCAATACCTCAACTGGGAACTGATAATGAAATGTGAATGAGGCCTTACCCAGCATGCCCCTGACCTATCCATTCTACTCATCAAATCCTGCAGAGCTTTATTTACACTGATGACACATAGCGAATATCATGAATTATAAAAGTCAATTGAGACATACCAGAAGAGTAGATGTTGACCTGAACTTAGCCGTGTGTATATTGGGGGGTTAAAAAGTGTCCTTGCCGCGCAAGAAGTAGAGAAAAAAAATTTTAAAAATAAGAAACATAATAATGATGTTAATTGGATAAGTAGTAAATCCTTATAATTACCATGAAGTCTGAGGACATGTCGCTGCTTTCACCACAATCTGTACAGTTGTTAATTTCTGCAAATTTAGTCTTGCTGCCTTTTCTTATAGTTTTCCAGGAGACCGAATGGGCTTTTTTCTGGTAATTTTTCTGTTTTTGACCTGCTTTGGACCCATGTCTCTCCCGCCAGCTTTGATCTTTCCTGGAGTTGGCCTCACTGCTGCTCTCAATGCTACTGCTGCTCTTCTTTGCTCGATTTCCTCTTTTCTTCCCTCCTTCTATGTTCTCGCTACTTTTAAATTTGCATTTCTCATCACTTATTGATTGTGCACGGTGGGTCTTCTAGTGGTGCTATGGTCTTGTTTAGAATGATCCCTTCCAGATTCTTTAGGTCTACGCCAGCAAGTACAATTTTGCTTTCCACCTTTTGAATCATCGTAATCTCCCGCTGGATTGGGGTGTCCTTTAGCATCATGATGGTCTTTGCGCTCATGGTCATGATGGCCACCTCTATCATGAGAGTCCTTGTGAGGATGTCTGTCCTCTCCAGTTTTGTCCTGGGTTTTATGTTGATGCTGATGTTCTTCATCTTTGTGCCCGCTCTCATGTTCTTCATGGTGCCCTCCATGATGACGTTTATCACGAGAGTCCTTACGAGGAAGTTTGTCTTCTCCAGTTTTGTGCTGGTTTTTGTGGTTCCTCTCATGTTCTTTTGGTTTGTGCTCTTCATGTTCGTGACTCTTGCAATGTTTGTCGTGCACCTCGTGCCCATGTTCCTTATGGTTTGGTGGCGTTTCTGTCCAACACTTGCAATGGATTTCCATTTTTTCCTCTTTCTGATGATGACCTTCGCGTTCATGTATCTCATGTGTTTCATGATGTTCTCTTGAATTTCGCTGTGATTCTTGTGATTTCTTGTGATGTTTGCTTTGAAGCTCCTCATGTTGCCTTTGCCTTTCATGAGTTTTTTTCGCCCCTTCTTGGTCCTTGTGCTGATGTTTATGATCTGGTTGGACTTCTTTCTCTTTTTCATGGGGGTGCTGATGTTCTTCTCCTTCCTGCCGGTTCTTGTTATCATGTCCTTCATGATGCCCTGTATTATGACCTTTCCCATGGGAGTCATTTTGAGGGCCTTGGTCCTTGTGCTGATGTTTATGGTCTGGTTGGAATTCTTTCTCTTTTTTATGGGGGTTCTGATGTTTCTTCTCCTTCCTGCTGGTTCTTGTTATCATGTCATTCATGGTGCCTGTTATTATGACCTTTCCCATGGGAGTCCTTTTGAGGGCCTTGGTCCTTGTGCTGATGTTTATGGTCTGGTTGGAATTCTTTCTCTTTTTTATGGGGGTTCTGATGTTCTTCTCCTTCCTGCTGGTTCTTGTTATCATGTCCTTCATGGTGTCCTGTATGATGACCTTTGCCATGGGAGTCCTTTTGAGGGCCTTGGTCCTTGTGCGGATGTTTATGGTCTGGTTGGACTTCTTTCTCTTTTTTATGGGGGTGCTGATGTTCTTCTCCTTCCTGCCGGTTCTTGTTATCATGTCCTTCATGGTGTCCTGTATGATGACCTCCCTCTTTTTTTGGGGGGTTCTGATATTCTTCTTCTTCTGGCCAGCTCTTGTTATCATGCCCTTCATGGTGTCCTGTATGATGACCTCCCCCTTTTTTGGGGGGGTGCTGATATTCTTCTTCTTCCAGCCAGCTCTTATTGTGCCCTGTATGATGAGCTTTACCATGGGAGTCCTTATGAGGATGTTTGTGTTTGTTTGAGAATTTGGAAATATTTCTAGTAGATGAGCTATCATTAGATGATAAACTCGTGTTGTTCTGGTAGAAAAAAATTAAGATAATTAAGACATTAAACCTTGCTGCAATCTTACTTGTGTGATTTCATAACAAATGCAGTAAAAGTTCTTTCATCCAGACTCAAAAACTTTCACATAACCAAACGAAATCATAGAAAATTAAGAACAAAATACTGGAGGGGCAGTGAGGCTGAGCGGGGAAAAGAGGTAATTAATGATTATTGTGGGCTGTTAGGCTAAAACAGGTTGCATTATTTAAATGGCGGGCCAGCGAGGCTCCCTCTATTAACAGGTGGAGGAGGCTGGCCAATGTTGGTGATGTGAAACCAAAGATGGTTGATCTTCAAACTGTGCAAAGATTGGTCAGAGGTGGAAATCTACACAACATGAAAAGATGGGCTAGCTCCACACTTTAGTCACTCCCCTTTGAAAGGGGTGTTCCCACCAAGACCTTATATGGCATATTGATAGCATATTCCATGTGGTCCCACCTCTCAGGAACGGACCCCCAAATGTATTGGCTCAGAATGGAGAGCCGGCACACCACTCAGCTGTACTCGGAACCCATGATACTGAACCAAAACTTAAGGGGAACGTTCCTGAGATAGGTCCCCTTTAATTATTACCGTAGATGAATGGAGCATGACACAGATTATTTCTTTGTGTATCTGTCTCATATCTATCTATCTATCTCATATCTATCTATCTATCTATCTGTCTGTCTATCTACATATCTATCTATCTCATATCTATCTATCTATCTATCTATCTATCTATCTATCTATCTATCTATCTATTTATCTATCTATCTATCTATCTATCAATATATCTGTCTGTCTATCTATCTATCTCATATCTATCTATTTATCTATCTGTCTGTCTGTGTCTATCTATCTATCTCATATTTATCTATCTCATATCTATCTATCTCATATTTATCTATCTCATATCTATCTATCTATCTATCTATCTCATATCTATCTATCTATCTATCTATCTATCTATCTATCTACCTATCTCCTATCTATCTATCTATCTATCTATCTATCTATCTATCTATCTATCTATCTATCTCATATTTATCTATCTCATATCTATCTATCTATCTATCTATCTATCTATCTATCTATCTATCTATCTATCTTTCTCATTGTTTATTCATTTATTCTCATGCAGACATATAATAAAACCCTATCCCATACCTCTTGTAACACTACATCACTGCTACTAAGAATTTTCTTCAGCTTTGATAGAGCCATGTGGTCTATTGGGTTTTCCAACTCGTGTGTTTCACCATCTTCTTTCCGTACATTTACTGAACGCACCATTTTCATCGCTGCCCGGGGCCCTGCTTGAAATTCTATTTGTATTTTCTCGACTGAGGCATCCGCGTGCGCTAACAAAAAAAAAGAAGAAGCACTTACTAGTTTAATTATTGAAGAGCCTGAAATTCAATACACCTTTGTACGAGTCTTTTTGGCATAAAAGCAAATCTCTTGAAAATGAGGTATTTTGGTTCTAAGTCGCTGCTCCACGACTTGTACTTTCTGACTCATTTTAAACTTCTCCATAATTGCTTTGCATCTCATTATCCTGCATTAAATTGCCGTGTATTAAGCGAATGGATTTATTACTAATTTTGTAAGCGAAGTTTGTTAAATTCAGTGCAGCTTTGAAACGCTTATACTTAAAAATGTGCTTAGACAACCTGTATGCTTGCACATAGTGGTTTATGCATAAAAAGTCTCACTAGAGCTACAAATTGTATCATGTTATGATACCTGTCATTATGGATGCAGGATTTACATAGGACTGCAGTTAAATCCAGAGAATTTTTAGAATCAAAAGTTTGATTATACATACGGCTCTATGTGCCTTGAAGTTTTACTTGTGCTATAAATCATGATATGATATTTGTCAGTATTGATGCACGATTTACATGGGACTTCAGGTAAATCTAGCGAACTTCCATAATCAACAGAACAGTTAGGTTAAACATTCAGGTCTGCAATATACGGTATATGATTAGTCATAAAAGCATCTTTTTTGACTACTTTAAGCAATGTATTGAGTACAGGGTTGTAGCTAAAATGACTTCCTATGGGGCAAAATAAAATTGACTAAACTGAAAAAAAGCCTATTGGCTTGTTGGTACTGCCTAGCATTCAACACCTGAAACACATTCCTGTAGCCCCTTCCTCTAGCCACACCCCTGCTTAACCATTGTCCCTCATGGGTGGAGCTTGACGCTTGAGCTATAAATCATATGATATTTGTCAGTATTGAAGCACAATTTACATGGGACTGCAGGTAAATCTAGAGAATTTCCATAGTCAACAGAACAGTTAGGTTATACATTCAGGTCTGCAATATTCAGTATATGGTTAGTCGTAAAAGCAATACATTGAGTACAGAGTTGTAGCTAAAATTACTTCCTATAGGGAAAAATAAAATGTACTAAACTGAACAAGGCCTATTGGTTTGTTGGTGCTGCCAAGCATTCAGCACCTGGAGCTCATTTCCTGTAGATCCTCCCTTTAGTCAGAGTTGGGGTCTCCTGATTGGTTCTTGCCTTGTGGGTTTATTATTATTATTATTATTATTTATTTTAAAGCGCCATTGATTCCAGGGCGCTGTACATTCGAGGGGGTTACATACATTACATAAGTCCAAACGAGTACAGTGATAAGGGATAATGACAATTGGCACGACAGAGGGAGAGAGGACCCTACCCGCGAGGGCTTACAATCTACAAGGAGGGGGAAAGAGACAGGAGGTGAGGGGCAGACATGTCTGTGGAGGAAGTAGTGATAACAAGGTTAGTGTATGTTATAGGCAAGCCTGAAGAATTGGGTTTTCAGGTTGCTTTTGAAGCTGGTGACTGTGGAGGAGAGTCTGATGTGTTGGGGCAGTGAGTTCCAGAGTGTGGGTGAAGCACGGGAGAAGTCTTGGAGACGGTTGTGTGAGGAGCTGAGGAGGTTTCAGGACATTCACCAGTGGGGAGACTGGGCTTAAAATCCTTGTCTCCCTGCCTTCACCCACATTTTCCCCACCCTTGGTTGAACTTGATGAACACGTGTCTTTTTCCAACCGTACTAACTATGTAATATGTAGTCACGCCCCTGCTTAACTATCATTACTTATGGGCGGAGCTTGAAAGATAAATTCTTTCTTTTGTGTTCTTTGAACTTTTGCCTCCCCCCCGGATCCTGCCCCAGGCACACCATGGTTTATCCAGTCCATCTGGAGTTTTTTTTTAAAGGAACTACCAAGATGCCGATAAAACTGTATGAAAACTGTTTAGGTCTAAAACTCGCTCTTTTGCCCGTAGTAACCTATGGTCAACAAAGTGAGTTTTAGACCTAAACAGTTTTCATACATGTGGTCCAAAGTGTTTGGGTAATTTACCAGCTGTTTGTGATAACTTTGCCTATGGGTTCATCTCTGGGTCCCCTTATCACTACAACAGAGGGGCCTGAGAAACACTTCAGCAACCATGTGAACATCCCTTAAATAGAGGAGCTCCTATTTCCTTTTTTTTATATTAACTACAACTCATTCCTTGCACTGAAAGTGTACTACCTAAAACAGTCCCATTTAGTAAATACTTGCATTCTCCATAGTACAACAGTTCTGGAGCATCTTTACTTAGACATCAGTGCCAGTCCTCTGTTGTCACTCCTGACAATGTATACATAAGTAGACAAGTGTTTGTTACTATTCCCTACATAGTCTGACATTGTCCAATCAGGGGTGCCAATAGGGCAGTATGGGCAGTACTCCTCTCAGGGGCCCTAATCAAAAACTGATATGTTAAAAAATAGGAAGCAGTAATGGGTGGGGGCTCCATTTGATTTGTCTGTATAGGGTCCTGAAACAGTTAATAGATGACTGATTGCAGCCTTGTATAAGGGTATTCGCATCACAGCAAGTGCTGCTGGAAGGGCCAATTACTGTTAAGTAAGCAATTTTCAGAATTTGTATGCTTTACCTAATACAGGCCTTTTCTGCACCTTCAACTTGTTCTCTTGTCTCCTTAGTTACCGACCACCACTTTTTGCTTTTATTGGTGCAGCATTAGCAAAGATTGTCTGAGAATAAGTTTCTGTGGCTGGCCCGGGAAGCTAGAAGGGGAGTGCACATGCATGAAAATGCACGCCTCCGCTCTCCCATCACAGTAACTCTGCTTTACCTGCAACCACTGAAAGCGCACAGTGGTGGTCAGTAACCAAGTTGAAGGTTCAAAAAAGTTCTGTATTAGATAAAGAACATACTGATATATTGTCTTTTTTTGATTGGTGGTAATAATGATCCAATAAGTATCCCCTAGAGATGAGCTGTACACTATGGATCACTAAGGAATACAGAGGACAGGAGTAGAATGACAACGCCTGGTGTTGAACACTTGCTCAGCAGTGAGTGTGTGTGATTACTAAGGAGTACAGAAGACAGGAGTAGAATGACAGCTCCTGGTGTTGAACACTCGCTCAGCAGTGAGTGTGTGTGATTACTAAGGAGTACAGAGGACTGGAGTAGAATGACAGCGCCTGGTGTTGAACACTTGCTCAGCAGTGAGTGTGTGTGATTACTAAGGAGTACAGAGGACAGGAGTAGAATGACAGCACCTGGGTTGTACACTCGCTCAGTAGTGAGTGTGTGTGATTACTAAGAGTTCAGAGAACAGGATTAGAATGACAGCACCTGGGGTTGAACACTCGCTCAGCAGTGAGTGAGTGTGATTACTAAGGAGTACAGAGGACGGGAGTAGAATGACAGCACCTGGGGTTGAACACTCGCTCAGCAGTGAGTGTATGTGATTACTAAGGAGTACAGAGGACGGGAGTAGAATGACAGCACCTGGGGTTGAACACTCGCTCAGCAGTGAGTGTATGTGATTACTAAGGAGTACAGAGGACGGGAGTAGAATGACAGCACCTGGGGTTGAACACTCACTCAGCAGTGAGTGTGTCTGATTACTAAGGAGTATAGAGGAGAGGAGTAGAATGACAGCACCTGAGTTTGAACACTCGCTCAGCAGTGAGTGTGTGTGATTACTAAGAGGAGAGGTGATGTCCGAGCATGTGCGGCCAGTACTGAGGGGCTCTCGTCACTGGTTGTATCTCATGGAGAAGAGCTCTACACTATGGATCACTAAGGGAGCAACAAAAATGGTGCAGAATATAATATAATAATGATGAATGGTGAAAATGTTAATTATTTAATTTACAAGCTTCTCACATCAATTTCACTTTGTGGCAAAACCCCTTTAATATATTTAATTTATATGTTAGTAGGTTACCTGGCTTAAATATGAGCTTGAAAGAATGTTCCCCAATCACATGGTAGAGGGGGCAGTTTCGGGCGGAAGCGGCGGTCCAACTTTTCTTCTCCAAACACACTTGGAAGCCGAAATGAGTCGCCTGGAGACACCTGGAGAAGTCCTGGGGCTGCGCTCGTCGGTGCGGCTGAACGGACCAGTACGTGTTCTCTTTGCTCAGAACTTCTGCAGAGAACTTTCCCTGTGAACGGCCGGGATAGATGTCATTATCTGGCGGTATCAATACGGCATTAGATATATCTGGAATGCAACCTGGTACTTTTTTTTAAAAAAATGAAATCCTTCTTAAAATCCGCAGCGGATCCCCCGCCGACACTTTGTGTTTTTGTGTTAGTGAGATCTATGTTTTTTGCTAAGTGCTTTTCAGGCTCTAGTTCTTCACAAGTCTGTTGTTATTCTCAAGAGAAAACTAAAGGTTTTGTTCATGGAGATTGATTGAAAATATGTTCTAAAAAACTTCTAAGAAACAAACCTTTGTTCGAGCTACACACGGCCCGGACCCGTATTAAATCACCACCTACTGCTTCCTAACTGAGTGCTCAAAGTCTGTAATACATTTCCCCAAACCACATATCATCTGTAATAAAATGAAATTCAAACATCGCCTTAAATATAAACCAGCAAAGCAGGCGACTCCGCCAAGCCTCAGCATTTAATGGTACATAACTCAAAATTTTGGCCCATTTATTGTTATAAAAGGATTTTTTTTTTTTTTTTACTTTTTTTCTACATTTTACTTTTCTACTTTGTTTCATTTTTTTTACTTTCTGTTTGTTATTTTAACGTTTGTGTTTGTTTAGGCAAGTAAAGTACCAGATGTAACGGTGCCGGTTTGCTTTTGCCCAGCATTCCTCTTGACGACATGATCTGCAAGGTTTTCACAGTTCTTCAGGTGAAGTCTTTAAGGTACTGCAAAAATACACAGTTGAGTCACATTATTATGACCAAGGAGTGACTCAATAAGATCCTGGTAGGTTGTCACAGGTATCTGGAGCCGACTGCATCCCACAGCTGCTGGAGGGACCATAGAGCCAACACCATTATCAAGGGGGGACACAGCTGCTGGAGGGGCCATAAAGCCAACACCACCATCCAGGGGGGACACAGCTGCTGGAGGGTCCATAGAGCCAACACCACCATCCAGGGGAGATACAGCTGCTGGAGGGTCCATAGAGCCAACACCACCATCCAGGGGGGACACCGCTGCTGGAGGGTACATAGAGCCAACACCACCATCCAGGTGGGACACAGCTGCTGGAGGGCCATAGAGCATACACCACCATCCAGGGGGGGCACAGCTGCTGGAGGTTCAATAGAGCAAACACCCCCATCCGGGGGGACACAGCTGCTGGAGGGTCCATAGAGCCAACACCATTATCAAGGGGGACATAGCTGCTGGAGGGGCCATAGAGACAACACCACCATCCAGGGGGGACACAGCTGCTGGAGGGTCCATAGAGCCAACACCACCATCCAGGGGGGACACAGCTGCTGGAGGAGCCATAGAGCCAACACCACCATCCAGGGGGGACACAGCTGCTGGAGGGTCCATAGAGCCAACACCACCATCAAGGGGGGGCAAAGCTTCTGGAGGGTCCATAGAGCCACCACCACCATCCAGGGGCCCCACAGATGCTGGAGGGTCCATAGAGCCAACACCACCATCCAGGGGCCCACAGATGCTGGAGGGTCCATAGAGCCAACCCACCATCAGGGCACAGCTGCTGGAGGGTCATAGAGCCACACACCCAATCCGGGGGGACACAGTTGCTGGAGGGGCCATAGACCCACAACACCACCAATCCAGGGGGGACACAGCTGCTGGAGGGTGCCATAGAGCCACACCACCAATCAGTGGGGACACAGCTGCTGGAGGGGCCACGAGCAACTAGCACCATCCAGGGCCCAAGTGCTGGAGGGGCATAGAACCAACCACCATCCAGGGGGACAGCTGCGGAGGGTCCATAGAGCAACACCATCTGGGGCCACAGCTGCTGGAGGGGCCATAGAGCCAACACCACCATCCAGGGGGACACAGCTGCTGGAGGGTCCATAGAGCCAACACCACCATCCTGGGGCCCCACAGCTGCTGGAGGGGCCATTGAGCCAACACCACCATCCAGGGGGGACACAGCTGCTGGAGGGTCCATAGTGCCAACACCGCCATCGAGGGGGACACAGCTGCTGGAGGGGCCACAGAGCCAACACCACCATCCAGGGGCGACACAGCTGCTGGAGGGAACATAGAGCCAACACAACCATCCAGGGAGGACACAGCTTCTGGAGGGTCCATAGAGCCACCATCACCATCCAGGGGTTTCCCACAGCTGCTGGAGGGTCCATAGAGCCAAAACCATCATCCAGGGGCCCCACAGCTGCTGGCGGGTCCATAAAGCCAACTCTGCCATCCAGGGGCACCACCCATTCCAACTGGACCCACAGCTGCTGGAGGTCCCATATAGCCAACACCACCATCCAGGGGGGACACAGCTACTGGAGTGGCCACAGAGCTAAAACCACCATCCAGGGGCCCCACAGCTGCTGGAGCGGCCATAGAGACAACACCACCACCCAGGGGCCCCACAACTGCTGGAGCGGCCATAGAGACAACACAACCATCCAGGGGCTCCACAGCTGCTGGAGGGGCCATATAGTCAACACCACCATCCAGGGCCCCACAGCTGTGGAGGGCATAAGCCAATCACCATCCAGGGGGGACACAGCTGCTGGAGGGGCCATAGAGCCAACACCACCATCCAGGGGCCCCACAGCTGCTGAAGGGGCCATAAAAACAACACCATCATCCAGGGGCCCCACAGCTGCTGGAGGGTTCATAGAGCCAACACTACCATCCAGGGGCCCCACAACTGTTGGATGATCCATAGAGCCAACACCACCATCCAGGGGGACACAGCTGCTGGAGGGTCCATAGAGCCAACACCACCATCCAGGGGCCCCACAGCTGCTGGAGCGGCCATAGAGACAACACCACCATCCAGGGGCCGCACAGCTGCTGGAGGGGCCATAAAGCCAACACCACCATCCAGGGCCCCACAGCTGCTGGAGGGTCAATAGAACCAACACCACCATCCAGGGGGGACACAGCTGCTGGAGGGGCCATAGAGCCACCACCACCATCCAGGGGCCCAACACAACTGCTGGAGGGTCCATAGAGCCAACACCACCATCCAGGGGGACACAGCTGCTTGGAGGGTCCATAGAGCCAACACCACCATCCAGGGGCCTCACAGCTGCTGGAGGGGCCATAGAGCCAACACCATTATCAAGGGGGACATAGCTGCTGGAGGGTCCATAGAGCCAACACCACCATCCAGGGGCGATCACAAGACTGCTGGAGGGCCATAGAGCCAACACCACCATCCAGGGGCCCCACAGCTGCTGGAGGGTCCATAGAACCAACACCACCATCCAGGGGCTCCCACACATGCTCAAATGGGGTCTTGGGAATTAGGGGCCAGGGTAGTGCTTTGAAGTCTTAGCCCTGCTCTTCCAACCAATGTCGGACATTTCTAGCTGTGTGGCATTTGTCTTGCTGGAAGATTCCATCACCCCATCACCATGTATGGGTATATGTTATTTGCAAGAATGGATTCATAACTAAGAGGGTTGAGATTTCCTTCCACATGGATAAGTGTCCCAGAGAATGCCATGAAAACCTCTCCAGGACCATAACCCTGCCACCACCAATTTGTGTTCTTTCAGCAATGATTGCAGCATGTTTGTTCACTGATGTTTCACCCTGGTAGCAATCTCAATTGTTTAATTGAGCAGAAAAAAAGTGACTCCAAAAAGAAAGAACCCTTGCCCAAACAGCAGTTTGCAGAGGGGCCCCGACATTCGTTGCTCGGGGCCCTACACAATGGGTTAGCAGAGGTGCAGTGAATCCAAATTCCCCTGGTGCCCCAAAACGCAGTAAGGTTGTAGAGGGCAGTGACATCCCCTCCCTCGGGGCCCCATACACAGTAGGGTTGCAGAGGTGCAGTGACCTTCTTTCTCGGTGCCCCATACACAGTAAGGTTAGCAGAGGTGCAGTGACATTCGTCTGCACGGGGCCCCCAAAACAAAGGGTTAGCAGAGGTGCAGGGACATCCGTCTGCTCCGGGCCCCTACAAGTGGGTTAGCGAGATGCGTGACATCCGTCTGCTCCGGGCCCCTTTCACAGTTGGGTTAGCTGAGGTGCGTACCATTGTCTGTCCAGGGCCCCTAAAGTAGGGTTTAGAGAGATGCAGGACATCCCTCTGCCCGGGGGGCCCCCATACACAGTAGGGTTAGCAGAGGTGTAGTGAATCCGTCTGCTCCGGGCCCCCTTAACCCCTAGGGTTAGAGAGTGCCAGTGACATTTGTCTGCTCCGGGGCCCCTACACAGTTGGGTTAGCGAGATGCAGTGACACCCTTGCTCCCGGGGCCCTAACAGTGGGTTCAGCAAGAGTGCAGTGATCTTCCGTCTGCCCCGGGCCCATAACAGTGGGTTAGCATGAGATGCAGAATGTGACATCCAGTATGTCCAGGCCCATTATCACAGTAGGTTAGCAGAGGTGCCGTCGACATCCGTCTGCTCCGGGGCCCATACACAGTAGGGTTAGCAGAGGTGCAGTGACATCGTCTGCTCCGTGGCCTCATACACAGTAGGGTTAGCAGAGGTGCATGACATCCTCTGCTCGGGGCCCATACACAGTAGGGTTTAGCAGAGAGTGCAGTGACATCCATCTGCTCCGGGGGCCCCATACATAGTAGGGTTAGAGAGGGTGCAGTGACATCTGTCTGCTCAGGGCCCCATATGCAGTAGGATTAGCAGAGATGCGTGACATCCGTCTGCTCTGGGGCCCCAACACAGTAGGGTTAGCAGAGGTTGCAGTGACATCCGTCTGCTCTGGGGCCCATACACAATAGGGGTTAGCAGAGGTGCAGTGACATTCATCTGCTCCAGGCCCCATACACAGTAGGGGTAGCAGAGGTGCAGTGACATTCGTCTGCTCCGGGGCCCCATACACAGTAGGGTTAGCAGAGGTGCAGTGACATCCGTCTGCTCCAGGGCCCCATATACAGTAGGGTTAGCAGAGGTGCAGTGACATCCGTCTCCTCCTGGGCCCCCATACACAGTAGGGTTAGCAGAGGTGCGGGGACATCCGTCTGCTCTGGGGCTCCATACGCAGTAGGGTTAGCAAAATTGCAGTGACATCCGTCTGCTCCGGGGCCCCATACACAGTAGGGTTAGCAAAATTGCAGTGACATCCGTCTGCTCGCAGAGCCCCATAACACATAGGGTGAGCAGAATTGCAGTGACATCCGTCTGCTCCGGGGCCCCATATACAGTAGGGTTAGCAGAGGTGCAGTGACATCAGGCAGCTCCGGGGCCCCATAACATGTGGGTTAGCAGAGGTGCGGGACATCATCCGTCTGCTCTGGGGCTCCCATACGCAGTAGGGTTAGCAGAGGTGCAGTGACATCTGTCTGTTCAGCTCCATACATCACAGTAGGGTTAGCAACAGATTGCAGTGACGTCCGTCTGCTCCGGGGCCCCACTCACAGTAGGGTTAGCAGAGGTGCAGTGACATCCGGCTGCTCCGGAGGCCCCATACACAGTAGGGTTAGCAGAGGTGCAGTGACATCCGTCTGCTCCGGGCCCCATACACAGTAGGGTTAGCAGAGGTGCAGTGACATCCGTCTGCTCCGGGGCCCCATACACAGTAGGGTTAGCAGAGGTGCAGGGACATCCGTCTGCTCTGGGGCTCCATACGCAGTAGGGTTAGCAGAGGTGCAGTGACATCCGTCTTCTCCGGGCCCCATACGCAGTAGGGTTAGCAGAGATTGCAGTGACATCCGTCTGCTCCGGGCCCCATACACAGTAAGGGTTAGCAGAGGTGCAGCGCCATCCGTCTGCTCCGTGGCCTCATAACAGTAGGGTTAGCAGATGTGCACTGACATCTTTCTGCTCTGGGGGCCCATACACAGTAGGGTTAGCAGAGGTGCAGTGACATCCATCTGCTCCGGGGCCCCATACATAGTAGGGTTAGTAGAGGTGCAGTGACATCTGTCTGCTCAGGGGCCCCATATGCAGTAGGATTAGCAGAGGTGCAGTGACATCCGTCTGCTCTGGGGCCCCATACAAGTAGGGTTAGCAGAGGTGCAGTGACATCGTCTGCTCGGGGCCCCATAACAGTAGGATTAGCAGAGGTGCAGTGACATCAGTCTGCTCCAGGGCCCCATATACAGTAGGGTTAGCAGAGGTGCAGTGACATACTTCTCCTCCGGGGCCCCATACACAGTAGGGTTAGCAGATTTGCAGTGACATCCGTCTGCTCCGGGGCCCCATACACAGTAGGGTTAGCAGAGGTGCAGTGACATCCGTCTGCTTCGGGGCCCCATACACAGTAGGGTTAGCAGAGGTGCGGGGACATCCGTCTGCTCTGGGGCTCCATACGCAGTAGGGTTAGCAGAGGTGCGTGGACATCTGTCTGCTCTGGGGCGCCATACGCAGTAGGGTTAGCAGAGGTTCAGTGACATCAGTCTGCTCCATGGCCCCATACACAGTAGGGTTAGCAGAGGTGCAGTGACATCCGTCTGCTCCGGGGCCCCATACACAGTAGGGTTAGCACAGGTACAGTGACATCTGTCTGCTGCGGGGCCCATACCAGTAGGGTTAGCAGAATTGCAGGTGACATCCGTCTGCTCCGGGGCCCCATACACAGTAGGGTTAGCAGAGGTGCAGTGACATCCGTCTGCTCTGGGGCCCCATACACAGTAGGGTTAGCAGAGGTGCAGTGACATCCGTCTGCTCCGGGGCCCCATACACAGTAGGGTTAGCAGAGTTGCAGTGACATCCGTCTGCTCCGGGGCCCCATACACAGTAGGGTTAGCAGAGGTGCAGTGACATATGTCTGCTCCGGGGGCACCATACACAGTAGGGTTAGCAGAAGTTCGGTGATATCTTTCTGCTCTGGGTACTAATGTATGTAATGATTTTGTTGATCTCCTATTGAAATCTAAGACATAACAGGAATACAACCATTGCGGGCCTAAAGGCCTTCATTAGGCTCCTAGCTGCCGTGAACGAGTTGGAAGATAGACAGCAAAAACTGGAGTCACATCTCTTTCTAAAGACTTAGGGGACTTGTCTGAAAACTGTAGTGGTCTAAAGACTTTTCGTGTTGCCCTTTCAATTCTTCAGAGCACTATATGAAATGTAAGGGGAACGCTGATTGGTTGCTATGGGCAACAAGAAAAGTCTTAGACCAAGACAGTTTTCAGATATTTCCCCCTTAGATGCCGTGGTCGCATTGACCGTGGCACCTACGTAGTTTAATGGGAGGGATCAAAATTGTCTTTAATTATATTGTCCCAAAAAAGCATCTCTCCTCCATTCATTTTGCGCTTTGTTGCCATTTGGGCCATAAACAATTCAGATGATTTTGTGCTACTTTATCAATGAAAAACTGATGAAGCGAATAGAAACACTAGAAAAAAAATACATTTCTCTCAATGAACCATAAGGGTCCCCCTTTGACCATCCAAAAAGTTTGGACATATGCCGTATCTACTGTTAATTATGCATATATAAATAATAGCGCCATATATCAGGAAACCCACATAGTAGTGCTAGATAGCAGAAAGCCACCAGCTTGTCATTCCCTAGAAAAAGGTACAATCTTCTTGTACCTGACTGAGCCCCTCACTCTATGGGTCCCAAAGTGGCTTCTACTATGCCTATAGGTACGCCCATGCCCCCATTGATACTAACCTGTTTCCCCGAAAATAAGGCAGTGTCTTATATTAATTTTTGCTCCTAAAGACGAGCCAAGACTTATTTTTAGGGAATATCTTATTTTTCCATGAACAAGAATTCACATTTATTGTTGAACAAAAAATCAACCTGTATTAATATCCTGTAGTGATTTAATCACGAACATCAGCACAAGCAGCCAAACTCTGAATTGCATCAAAAAAATTTACTAAGTCTTATTTTTGGGGGATGTCTTATTTTCGGGGAAACAGGTAGTTGAATCTCACCAATCTCTGCCAAGATACAGTGTAGCAGACCCTCAGGTGTATTAGGCTACGTCTACATAGCTAACGTTAAAATATCTTCGGAAACACGACAGTATTTTAACTTTTTTAACTAAAATGTTGGATTTCCAGCGGCCCAGAATCAGAAGGGTATTCGGAGGAAGATAGAACATGCTCTACCTTCCGCCGAACGGTGGCTTCAGTAGAAAACCCGAGCTCTGTAGACTACAGCAGGGATTTTCTATTGAAGTCTACACTGCACTGGGTTCAGTCGGATTTTTGGCGAATTAAACTGACTAAATGCCCCATAAATCCTATGAGATACCTGAGCTGTGTAGACATAGCCTTAGGACTATACATAATTTTAGCTGTGTATGGGAGCAAGTTTCCATACACCCACAGCAAGCAGTGATTTTGACAATAACTGACCTTCAGTAGAAGTTATAGGGAAGCAGGTTCAGGACAGCGAGGTCCCAATTCCCCTCTATGGCAGTGTGAACGTCGTGCGTGGTTGCCACGGTCCCGCGTGACACATAGTACAAAGGTCATTAGTCTTCTCTCAGCTGGTGCCAATGCAGTAGGGGGCTATATAAATGTTGCAGTAATGATTACAGGCACCGTCGTGGCGTTTGTACTTCCTTTTTGTACTTCCACCTATAAAACCATTATTAACCATATTTTTGGAATTGTGCCCATTTGCCCATTTTCTACTCTCTGGCAAAGACGTAACTTGTCCTTCTCAGTAATGATATTACCATGTGGGTCCCCGAGACCTTTCCTCGGGTTTTATTAGTACAGGTGTACAGTTAGAATTATGTTTTATTGAATATGTGGTTATTGTATAATTGCTCCTCCATGTTCTTAGAGCTCTAATGGCCTCATCTGTATGGCCGTATTATGGCCCTGTACAAGCCCTGAGGTATATGGGGCGGTTACATGACATCCATAGGTCTTGGACCTGGAGTATGAAACTCATTTCCACCAAGGGCCACATCAACATCATGGTTGTTCTCAGAGGAACATTCAAGGGTGGTTAGGGTGTCTGGGTAGGGCTGTCAAAGCTGTGCCACCACCAGTGCGTTTCTGAACATTGCCGTGTGGAAGTGCGGCCGGAGCTCAAAATCCAAGAAGGTACATGCTCCCTGTGCTGGTACCAGGACTGGGACAAGGTATTCTGGTGTGCTAGGCAAATAAAGCATATAGCGCCCACCAATGGAAAATTCAGACCACTCCATGCCTCCTTGCACCTCTTTTATCTGCCTGGGATGAAGTCTCCTACCTTCGACTACCCGTCATCCCAACCCTGGCTGGTGCCACCACCTCTGGCTGCATCCCCTGGGGAAAGTGGAGAGCCTGATCTTCTGAGTCTGGACATTGTTCATCCCTGCTCGCTGTGTCTAGGCTCTCTCAGGCCACATAAAATGACATGGCGGCCCGAAGTCATCTGAGGGCCTTGAGTTTGGCACAAGTGGCTTATAGGTATTCTATCCCGGAAGTATTGACTCTATGGTAGTACATGGATGCACCAAATGGTTGTTGGGCCCAATTATTCTGTGGGCCCATCATCATCATCACATGTGCTTGGCCACTTTTAAAGGGAAAATTGCACATTGTTGTGGCAGCAAAAGCTATGCAAACACAATACAATATCAGCAGCACTCTATAGGCACTAAAAACGGTCAAAGATGACATATGCATTTTTTTGAACAGCTTTTCTGATACTATTGAATATGTGAAAAAACTTGGGGTTTTTAGTGCACATTTTTGATCAAAACTGTAAAAGCCCACCTATCGCGGCAAGGTGACCCCAATTTCAGGTGGGAACCTACTCTACATGCTACCTCTCTTGGTGTCTGTTCAGACCTCCACACTTCAGGGTTAGAAGGCTCCAACTATAAACCTGATCTGATTAAAAAGCCTGTGCAGGTGGGTGGAGTGCACAAACCAAGCTGGGGACTAGCCACCTCCCCAAACAGTAAAACAAAAAAACAGTCATTTTTAAAGGGAACCTGTCACACTGTACATGCTACTTGATCTGCGTACCCCATGTTATAAAGCAGGTGGAGCTGAGCAGATTGATGTATAGTTTTATGGGAAAAAATTATATAGAACTTGTAATACATTCATTTACATCCCTGCTTATTCTGGGTTAAGGAGTCCAGTGGGCGGTCTTATCAGTGATTGACAGTGAGTGTGCATTCAGAGATAGCTGTCAATCACTGGTAAGCCCGCCCACTGGACTCCCAGAATGAGCAGGGATGCAAATGAATAAAATACAAGTTCTACTAAATCCTTCCCTAGAAAACTATGTGCCATCTGTGAACGGGGCTGCATCAGTTTTCTGGCGTATTTTGAGCCAAAAAATGTGTCCCTGTCCGACAGATATATGAACAGTCGTACAACAAATACTTGACACTTTTGAATGCACTGAAAATGCGCCAAACTGCCCTACAAATGTGTACCATGGTTGAGACAAGGTTTGGCGCATCACATTCTTTCATACATTGTGTAATATTCTACACTCCTCGGTTTAGATCTGGCGGAGCCAAGTTTCATACATGTCGCCCTATATATCAATCTGCTCAGCATCTCCTGCTCTATAGCCAGACGATCACACAGCAGGTTCAATGTGACAGCTTACTTCAAAGCAAATTGCCCCTCACAATCATAGAAAAAACGAATAAATCTTTCTTGTCGTCTTAAAATTCTGTTTGTCCGTTTCTGAGTCCTGAATGTCAATTTGACGACCGGGGCACATGGGGCATCATATATGATGTTAGACTCATAGGACGGCATGTATGATCTAGGCTCATAGGGCGACATGTTTGAGCTAGGCTCATAGGGCGACATGTATGATCTAGGCTCATAGGGCGACATGTATGATCTAGGCTCATAGGATGACATGTATGATCTAGTCTCATAGGACGACATTTATGATCTAGGCTCATGGGGCAACATGTATGATCTAGGCTCATGGGGCGACATGTATGATCTAGGCTCATAGGGCAACATATATGATCTAGACTCGTAGGGCGACATGTATGATCTAGGCTCATAGGGAGACATGTATGATCTAGGCGCATAGGGAGACAAGTATGATCTAGGCGCATAGGGAGACATGTATGATCTAGGCTCATAGGGCAACATGTATGATCGAGGCTCATAGGTCAACATGTATGATCTAGGTGCATAGGGCGACATGTATGATCTAGGCTCATAGGGTGACATGTATGATCTAGGCGCATAGGACGACATGTATGATCTAGGCGCATAGGGCGACATGTATGATCTAGGCGCATACGGCGACATGTATGATCTAGGCTCATAGGGCTACATGTATGATCGAGGCTCATGGGGCAACATGTATGATCTAGGCTCATGGGGCGACATGTATGATCTAGGCTCATAGGGCAAAATGTATGATCTAGGCTCATAGGGTGAATGTATGATCTAGCTGCATTTGGGCGAAATGTTGATTAGGCCATAGGCCCATGTTTGATTAGGCCATAGGCACATGTATGATTAGGCCAAGGGGAATGTATATTGGGCATGGGACGAATGTATGATTAGGCGCATAGGGCGTAATGATTAGGCAAGGGCGACATGTTGATCTGGGCTGGGGGCCCCTGTAGGATCAGGGCATGGGGGAAATTTGTTGATCTAGGATAGGGGAAATGTATGATTGGCGCTAGGCGAATGTAGTCTAGGCGCATAGGGGGACATGATGATTTTTGGCCATAGGGGCGAATGTATGATCTGGGCATAGGGGACATGTTACAGGCCAAGGGGGACATTTATGATCTAGGGCTAGGGAAACATGTATGATCGGCCAAAGGGCGAATTTATGATCTGGGGTTTGGGCGCTTTTTGGGGGCGGGCGAATGTTTTAGGTGATAGGGGACATGTGGATCTAGGTCTAGGGACAGTTGTCTAGGCGCATGGGGCGAAGTATGATTAGGTGATAGGGGACTTTTTATGATTTTGGCGCTTTGGGCAATGTATGATTAGGGCATAGGGGAATGTATGATCTAGGTCATAGGGGGACATGTTGTCTGGGTATAGGGACATGTTGTTTAAAGGCGAAATGGGGCACATGTATGTCTGGGCAATAGGAGGACTTGTTGATCTAGGGCATAGGGCGACTGTTGATCTGGGATAGGCGACATTTATGATCAGGCGCATAGGGGAAAATTTGATCTAGGCGATAGGGACAGTTGTTTAGGCCATGGCGACTTATGATCTGGGCCATAGGGGACATTTATGATTTTGGCCCTGGGTGACATTTTATATTAGGCGCATGGGCGAATGTATGATCTAGGCCATAGGGAGAATGTTGATTAGGGCTTGGGGAATGTATGATCTAGGGCATAGGGCGACTTTTATGATTAGGCGATGGGACCATGTATGATTAGGCGCTTTGGGCGATTATGATTAGGCGATAGGGGAATGTATGATCTAGGGGCATAGGGCGACATGTTGATTTTGGCCATGGGCGATTTTGTTGATCTGGCGCATCAAACGCATTTTGTCTGGGGCCCCATAGGGCAAAATTATGATCTAGGGCATGAGCGACTGTTGATTGGGCGAATAGGGGACATGTATGTCTAGGCCATGGGAACATGTAGATCTAGGCCATAGGGAACATGTATGTCTAGGGCCCCTTAGGGCAAAATGAAATGTTTGGGGGCATAGGGACATGTATGATTGGGAATAGGGAATGTATGTCTAGGCTTAGGGAATGTATGATTAGGGCTTAGGGCGAATGTATGATCTGGGCCCCAATAGGGGACATGTTGATCTAGGGATAGGCGACATGTATGATTAGGCGCATAGGGCAAATTTTTATGTTTTTGGCGATAGGGGACAGAGGGATCTGGGGCGCATAGGGCCCCGACATGTATGTTTAGGCTCTTTGGCGACATGTATGATCTAGGGCATAGGCGACATGTATGTCTGGGCCCATGGGGATTATGATTGGGGCCCCATAGGGACATGTATGATCTAGGCGCATAGGAAAACATGTATGATCTAGGCGCTAGGGCACATGTAGATCTAGGCGCATAGGGGAAAATGTATGATCTGGCGCTAGGGGTATGTATGATTAGGGCATAGGGCGACATGTTGATCTAGGGCATAGGCGACATGTTGATCTAGGGCAGGGGGCGACAGTATGTTTAGGCCATGGGCGACATGTATGATCTAGGCCTAGGGCGACATGTATGATCTGGGCATAGAGGACATGTATGATCTGGGCCCATAGGGCAAATTTGTATGATCTAGGCGCATAGGGGACATGTATGATTAGGCGTTAGGGGGGGACATGTTGTTTTTGGCGCTAAGCACATGTATGTTAGGCCATAGGGGCGACATTATGATCTAGGGATAGAGCGAATGTATGATCTGGGATAGGGGACATGTTGATTAGGCCATGGGAAAAATGTTGATAGGCGCATAGGGCAACATGTATGATCTGGGATAGGGGACATGTATGTCTGGGCCATGGGGGAAAATGTTGTTGGGGGCATAGGGAAAACATTATGTCTAGCCCTGGGGTGACATGATGATCTAGGGATTGGGCAACGTATGATTAGGCCAATAGGGAATTTTGATTTGGGATGGGGGAATGTATGATTAGGGCTGGGCAACAGTATGATTGGGGCATAGGGGCTGTATGATCTAGGCGTAGAGCGACATGTATGATCTGGGCCCCAAATGGGGGGACGTAGATTAGGCGATGAGGAATGTATGATCTAGGCGCATAGGGGAATGTAGGATCTGGGCCATGGGCAACATGTTTGATCTAGGCGCATAGGGCAACATGTAGATCTGGGCCATGGGCGAATGTATGATCGGCGCATAGGGCAACATGTATGTTAGGGCATAGGGCAACATTATGATCTAGGCGAAGGGGCATGTATGATCTAGGGCAAAGGGCGAATGTATGATTAGGCGTTTTAGGGCGACATGTATGATCTAGGGCATAGGGCAAACATGTTGATTAGGGCTGGGGACATGTAAATGTTTCAGGCGCTAGGGAATGTATGATCTAGGGCATAGGGGAATGTTGTTTTAGGCGCATAGGGCAACTGTATGATCTAGGGGTAGGGCAAACTGTTATTGGATAAGGGCATTAGTTTTGGGCGGGAAAAGTTGATTAGGCGCATAGGGGCTGTTTGATCTAGGCGCAAGAGGGACATGTTTTGATTAGGCGCATAAAAGACATGTATGATTTTGGCCTAGGGCAAAATTATGATCTAGGCGCATAGGGGAACATGTAGATCTGGCGATAGGGGACATTTTGATTGGGCCCATAGGGAAAATGTATGATCTAGGCGAAATGGGGGGAACTGTTGATTAGGGCATAGGCACATGTATGACTAGGCGCTGGGGGGACATGTATGATCTGGGCCAATAGGGCATGTTGTCTAGGCCATAGGGGCAACATTTGATCTAGGCCTAGGGAATGTATGATCTAGGCGCATAGGGCAACTGTATGTTTTATAGGGCAAAAAGGGGACATGTTGATCTGGCGCCTAGGGGCTGTAGATCTAGGCGCATAAAACGACAGATGATCTAGGCCATAGGGCAACATATGATCTGGGCCCAATAGGGGACATGTATGATCTAGGCCATAGGGGACATGTATGATTAGGGCATAGGGAAAACATGTATGATTAGGCGCATAGGGCAAAATGTTGATCTGGGGCCATGGGTACATGTATGATCTAGGCGATAGGGCACAGTATGATTAGGCCATAGGGGGGACATGTATGTTAGGGCATAGGGACTTTTTAAAAGGGTTTAAAGCTGTGGGCACCATGTAGGGATTTTAGGGGCACGAAGACTGTTTTTTTCCCAAAAACCCCCATTGGAACCCCTGTAGGGGCCCCCTGCGGCCCCCTTTTACCCTTTGCAAAAGTTGAACTTTAGGCCCCCCCTTGGGGCGCATTATAAATCCCAGGCCCCCAAAACCCCCCCAAATTTGGGATTGACCTGCTCATTATTGAGAAAGGGCTGCACCAGTTTTTGGACTCAAAAAGGGCCCAGAATCTGGCGCTGCCCCGTACACACAGGTGGCTATATTTGTAACCAGGCGCACTCCAGTATCAGATGGATTACAGAGCACCTGCGGCACTTTGTAATG
This sequence comes from Phyllomedusa bahiana, assembly GCA_025379985.1. NCBI lineage: Eukaryota > Metazoa > Chordata > Amphibia > Anura > Hylidae > Phyllomedusa > Phyllomedusa bahiana. The sequence goes on along the minus strand of JAODAL010001243.1, from coordinate 189,560 downwards.
CACCTGATTTCGGAGGCCCGTGCTGGAGGCGTCGCCCTACGGCCTTATAAAGTTACACATTTATAGCTTCAGTGCGGTAAATCCAGGCCATTACTGCTGGAACAGGTAGAGCACTATAAAAGGGGTTTTAAACCTGAGCCAGAAGTGTCGCTTGTAGCTAGAAAGCGCTAAATTCTATGCCCGGGCAGTAGAACAGGTTCATAGATTCAGGCGCATTCCACACTACTGATGTGCGCAAAAAAAATGGAGCCTGGGCGTACATACATGTCGCCCCAAGTATTTTTTGATGCATAAAGTTTGTGTTTAATATGTGCTTTATGCACCAAAGTGTGTGGGCTCTAATTGGTTTCTATGAGCTCTGATTTGTTGCTATGGGCTCTGCTTGGTTGTTATGGGCACTGATTGGTTGCTTAGAGCTCTGATTGGTTGGTTGCTATGGGCTCTGACTGGTTACTATGAGCTCTGATTGGTTGCTATGAAATCTGATTGGTTTCTATGGGCTATGGGCTCTGATTGGTAGCTATGGGCTCTGACTGGTTACTATGGGCTTTGATTGCTTGATATGGGCTCTGATTGGTAGCTATGGGCTCTGATTGGTTTCTATGGGCTTGGTTTGGTTGCTATGGGCTCGGATTGGTTACTAGGGGCTCTGATTGGTTGATATGGGCTTTTGATTGGAGCTATGGCCCTTTGGGCTGATTGATTGCTATTGGGATTTGATTGGTTATATGACCCTCTGATTGGTTGCTATGGGCTCTTATTGGTTGTTATGGGCTCTGATTGGTTGCTATGGGCTCTGATTAGTTGATATGGGCTCTGATTGGTAGCTATGGGCTCTGATTGATTGCTATGGGATTTGATTGGTTGATATGAGCTCTGATTGGTTACTTTGGGCTCTGGTTGGTTGCTATGGCCTCTCATTGGCTGCTATGATCTGTGATTGATGACTATGAGCTCTGATTGGTTGCTATGAGCTCTGATTGGTTGCTATGGGCTTTGATTGGTTGCTATGAGCTCTGATTGGTTGCTATGAGCTCTGATTCGTTGCCATGAGCTGTGATTGGTTGCTATATGCTCTGATTGGTTGCTATGGGCTCTTACTGGTTGCTATGGGTTCTGATTTGTTGCTATGAGCTTTGATTGGTTTCTATGGGCTATAATTGGTTGCTATGGGCTCTGATTGGTTGCTATTAGCTCTGATTGGTTGATATGCTCTGATTGGTTGATATGGCTATGATTGGTTGATATGGGCTCTGATTGCTTGCTATGAGCTCTGATTGGTTGTTTAAGAGTCTGATTGGTTGCTAGGGCTCTGATTGGTTGTTTATGAGCTTTTGTTTGGGGTTTTGCTATGAGCTCTGTTTGGGTTTTGCTATGGGCTTTTGATTGGTTGCTATTGGCTCTGATTGGTTGCTATGGGCTCTGATTGGTTGCTATGGGCTCTGATTGGTTGTTATGGGCTCTGACTGGCTGCTATGAGCTCTGATTGGTTGATATGAATTCTGATTGGTTGCTAAGGGCTCTGATTTGTTGATATGAGCTCTGATTGGTTTCTATGGGCTCTGATTGGTTGCTATGGGCTCTGATTGGATGATATTAGCTCTGATTGGTTGCTATGGGCAACAAAGAGAGCGTTAGACCTTGACAGTTTTCATACACATCTCCCTAATTTTTCAGCATCTTTTTTTATGACATGTGAGCCCAGCCTGACTGGCCAGACACGTAGTTCTTCCATCTTATTAAAGAGGCGTCCATTATTAATCAAACCTATTTGTGCTCTGCTGCTTTCTGGCTTTGATGCATTGGGGCACAGTTATCAAAGCATCTGTGGCAGAGATCTGGCACAATGCACATCAATAATAATATCGTCCATGCTTTACACCATATTCATTGCTTTAGAAAGTTTCTAGACACTTCTGAGCCTTGTCCAGCAAAAGGGGGTGTAACCTCCACAAAAGGGGGTGTAACCTCCACAAAAGGGGTCCAGCTTAGGAAAAAAAGGGCATGTTGTGCGTAACACTGTGTGTGCAAAACTGCCCAAAAATTGGTGCAGTTAGTTGCATAAAGTCGGACAGTGAAGTGCGTTTCTCAGCTCCATAAAAAAGCGCGGGTCAACCCCTCCTCAACACTGACATTTATGTTCACATCACATTCGTTTTTTTCTCCCCGCTTTCCAAGAGCCAGAACTTTTGTGTTTCCGTCCTCACAAACTTTTGCGACTTGGTTTTTGCGCAACAAGATGTATTATTTTTACTGCTCCCACTGACTGCACCATAAACTGTACGGGGAAACTCAAAAATATTATTTAAAGGGGTTTTGCCACGATCTCATTTCATCCCTCCTGCATCCAGCTCTTCAGCTCTGTGTGCTCAGATGGGGGCGTGTGTGATTTGATTGAATTGCAGATCATGTGACCCAGCAGGATGACATCACAAGGCCTTTCCTCTCTCTAGTCAAAGAAAGGTCTGTTTATGTAAAGAGCTGTGAGTAGTTATAATGTAGCTGAGAGGTAAAGTTTTTGCCTCCAGGCACAAGGGTCCTCGGTTGAAATCCCTGCAGGAACCAAACCTGTGTTGTTTTTTTTCTCTATATCAATGCACAGACCTCCTTGAGGTTTCTTTTTTATTTATTTGCACTATTTCACTAATTACAAGGAGGAAAGGACGGGGTAGAATGACAGCCCCGGGGGTTTGAACACTCATACTGCCTAGGGGAGAGGGATTTTTGGGCAGTGCAGCCAGTCTGGGACCCCCAGCCCGGTCGTATCCCCGGGAATGAGCTTAAAAACAATGGATCACAAGGGCAGCTAAAACAAAAACTCCAGAATTTATAATAAATGAGAATTGGGAAAAAGTTTTAATATTTAATTTACAAATTTTCCCGCGTCAAATTTACTCGTGGAAAACCAATTTAACGGGAAAAAAATTAAAAAAGAAACCGTGTTACTGGCGCCAAAAATGACGGCTGCATTATGTGGGTCGAACGACGTGTGAAACCAAATTAAAAAAAATTTATACATTATCAAAAGGCTCACTTCTCTCTCTATATATCCCCCTATATACACAGAGCTCAGCTCCTCTCTCATCAAATAACCCTATATATCACAGAGCTCAGCCCCTCTCCCATCATTAACCCTATATATACAGAGCTCAGCTCCTCCCCCTCTATCAAAAACCCCCTTTATCCAGATCACTCCTCCCTCTCTATAAAACCCTATATATCACAGACTCGCTCCTTCCTCTAATAAACCCATATACACAGAGCTCAGTTTTCTCCCTCTATCATATAACCCATAAATCAAAAAGGCTCAGCCCTTATATATAACCCAAAATCACAGAGCTCAGCTCCTCCCCTCTTGATATAACCCATTATCACAGACCCAGTCCTCTCCTCTATCATATAACCCTATATTCACAGGCTCAGCTCCCTACTAAACCCCTATAAATCACAAGTCACTCCTCCCCTCTATGATATAACCCTATAACCAAGCCGCTTCTTCCTCTATATAATCCCTATTATCACAGATCTCAGCTTCTCCCCCTCATCATATCCCCCAAAAATTACAGAGTCAGCTTTTTTCCCCTTATCTATAACCCATATATCCAAGTCATTTCTCTCCTCTACATAAACCCTTATATCACAGAGCTCAGCTTCTCTATCATTAACCCTATATACACAAGCTCAGCTCCTTATTTATAACCCTATATATCACGAGCTCACCCTCCCCTAAAAAATAAAACCCCATATATCACAGAGCTCACTTCTCCCCACTATAAAATTAACCCTATATAAAAGACCAGCTCCTTTTCCCTCTATCATAAAATCCTATATATCACAGAGCTCACTCCTCCCTCTAATAAAACCCCTATATACACAAGCTCAGCTCCCCCTCTAACATAAACCCATAATCAAAGAGCTCACCCCTCTCCTCTATCAAAAAAACCCTTTTTAATCTCAAACTCCTTCTCTCCCTATCATATACCCTATAAAACCAAGAGCTCCTCTATCATATAACCCATACATCAAGAGCTCAGCTTCTCTCCCCTATCTTTATAATCCTAATACACAGAGCTCAGCCCTCTCCTCTATCATATAACCCTATATTCACAGAGCCACTACTCCCCACATAAAATCCATATATCCAGAGTCACTTCCCCCCTCTATAAATAATCCTATATATCACAGAGCTCAGCTCCTCTCCTCATAAATAAACCCCTTTTAATATCACAGAGCTCAGCTCCTTCCCTATATATAACCCTAATACAAAGGCCAGCCCCTTTCCCTCTACTATAACCTATATATCACAGGCTCAGCCCTCCCCTTATCTTTAAAACCCCTATATACAAAGAGCTCAGCTCCTCTCCTCTATCAAAAAACCCCTATATATCACAGATCAGCTTCTCTCCCTCTTCATATAATCCATAATCACAGAGCTCAGCTCCTCCCCCTTTTATCATTTACCCTATATATCACAGACTCAGCCCTCTCCTTATCATATAACCCTATATATAAAAGAGCTCACCCCTCCCCTTTATCAAAAACCCTATATATCTAAACTCAGCTTCTCTCCCTCTATCATATAATCCTAATATCACAGAGCTCAGTTTCCTCCCCTCATCATATAACCCTATATATCACAAGCTCAGCTTCTCTCCCTCTATCATTAACCATATATCACAAGCCGTCCTCCCCTTACAAAACCCCTTTACACAACCTCAGCCCTCTCCTCTATAAAATTAACCCTTTATCAAAGAGTCAGCTCCCCCCTCTAAAAAAAACCCTATATATCTCAAGCTCAGCTTCCTCCCTTTTCATATAATCCTATATATCACAGACTCAGTCCTCTCCCTATCATAAAACCCAAAATATACCAGACTCAGTTTTTTTCTCCCTCTATCATAAAATTTTAAATTTCACGATCACCCCTTCCCTGTATCATATAACCCTATAATCACAGAGCTCAGCTCCTTCCATACAGAAACCCTTTAATATCACAGAGTCCTCCCCCCCTCTATCAAAAACCCCCTAAAATATCACAGAGCTCAAATTCTCTCCTCTATCATATAACCCTATATATCACAGAGCTCAGCTTCTCTACATATAACCCTAAAAATTTCCAGACTCATTTCCTCCTCTATCAGAAACCCATATATCACAGAGCCCCTTCTCTCCCTACAAAAAACCCATTACACAACTCACTCCCTACATTCCCCCTATAACACGAGTCACTCTCTAATATAACCTTTTATACAGAGCTCAGCTTCTTCCTCTATCAGAAACCCTATAATCACAGAGCTCAGTTTTCCTCCTTATATATAACCCTATATTCCAGAGCTCAGCTCATCTCCTCTATAAAATTTAACCCTATATATCACAGAGCCACTCCTCTCCTCATCAAATAATCCTATATAACACAACCATTTCCCCCTCCCTTACATATACCCTATATATCACAGAGCTACTCCTCTCCTCATCATAAAACCCCCTATATATCACAGAGCTCAGTCCTCTATCTTTTAAAACCCTTTAATCACAAGCTCAGATTCCCCCCTCTATCATAAACCCTATAGTCACAAGCTCTTTTCCTCTCCTCTTATATAACCATATATCACAGAGCTCAGTCCTTTCTCTATCAAAACCCTTAATCACAGAGCTCAGTTCTCCCCTCTATCATAAACCCTATATTCACGAGCTCAGCTCCTCTCCTCTATCAAAAACCCCTAATATCACAGACCAGCTCCTCCCCTTTTTTAATATAACCCTATATATCACAGAGTTCAGCCCTCTTTTTCATTTTAACCCTAATATAACAGAGCTCCTCCTGCCCCTCTATCAATAACCCTATAATAACAGAGTTCACTTCTCTCCTCTTAATATAACCCAATATCACAGATCCTCTCCTCATATTTCCCCCCTAATATCACAGAGCCCCTTCCTGAAGAATTGGGGGAAAACGAGTTTCAGATTTTTTAAATCTTTACAAAGGCATAATCATTTATCTGGCCACATGGGTAAACCAATTGCAATATTGAAGAAATGGACGCCCCTGAGACAATGGCACAGCTGCAATTCATGGGTATTTGTCCACTGCCTCTCGCAGGGTGGGTCATCCCGGGTGGTGGCCCCTTGTCAGTCACCCAGATGTTAAATCACAATGTGAAAATGTTAGCGTTGCTCTCGGTAGCAGCGGCCGCCCTGATCCCAGACTGAGCAGTATACATATGATTAACTGCAAAAAGATGGAAAATGCAGGAATCTATATTTTTCTGTGAGACAGAATAAATCCCGACGGTGGAGAAGACATTTGTGGGAAGATAGGGAATTCTCTTTAACCTGGGCCTTGGGTGTCCCCCCTGACAGGTCTCGTTTTTAAAAGGGTTTGTTTCAGTACTTTTGGGTTTTTTTCCCGCTACAACCGGAGTCATTTTTGCAGCTTCTAAATCCTCCAAACTTCTTGTTACAGCAAAAGCCTTTGACCTGAACATAAAATATTGCATTGCTGATCTTAGAGGAATCTCTGTAAAGGGCAACAAAAAAAAATTCTGTTTTTCCCCACCTTTTTTTATGTTTTTTTTAAACTTTTTGAAGGTGACTGTACTGTTTTTTTTGGGGTTTTGAGAAGTCCTTTTAAATGAAATTTTTTTATTAATATTCAGGCTCGAACTAATCCACATAGGAAACACCTAGTGGGCCCCTGGGCTTGGTGGTCTGCTGGAAAGTAGCCGGGCTCTAGTAAAAGGGGAAAAAAGAGAAAAAACATAGACAGTGCAGTCCCCTAGGTGGGGCCCCCCAAAACAATCCACGGTGGACCCCAAAAAATCAACTCCACTGGTGGGCCCCCAAGAATCAACTCCACTGGGGGGCACCAAAAATCAGCTCCACTGGGGCCCTAAGAACAAATACGTGGGGTCCCAAGAAAAAACTCCCTGGGGGCTCCAAATCAGCTCCACTGGTGAAACCCAAAAATTTTCTCCCCTGGGCCCCAAGAAACAAACCCACTGGTGGCCCAAGATCAACTCCCCTGGTGGCCACAAAATCAACCCACTGGGTGGGCCCAAGAGTACCCCAAATGGGGCCCCCAAAACCCCCACTGGTGGGGGCCCCGAATCAAACCCCTGGTGGCACCAAGAAACAAATCCCGGGACCCCAGGAATCAACTCCACGGTGCCCCAAGAATCACCCCCACTGGGGCCCCAAGAATCACCCCCATGGTGGGCCCCAAGAATCAACTCCACTGGTGGGCCCCAAGAATCAACTCCACTGGTGGGTATCAAGAATCAATTCAGCTGGTGGCTCCAATAATCAGTTCAGCTGGAGGACTTCAAGTATCAACTCCACTGGTGGGCTGCAAGTATTAACTACCTCTGGTGGACTCCCAGAATCCACTCCACTGGGTGTGCACCAGGAATCAACTCTACTTGTGGCCCCAAGAATCAACTCCACTACTGGGCCCCAAGAATAATCAATTACGCTAGTGAGCCCCAAGAAAGATCTACACTGGTGGACCACAAGAATTGACTCCACTGGGTGGGCCCCAGTAATCAACTCCACTGGTGGGCCCCAAGAATCAACTCCACTGATGGACCCCACGAATCATCTCCACTGGTGGCCCCAAGAATCAACTCCACTGGTGGCCCCAAGAATCAACTCCACTGGTGGACCCCAAGAATCATCTTCACTGGTAGGAGCCAATAATCAACTCTACTGGTGGCCCCAAGAATCAACTCCACTTGTGGCCCCAAGAATCAACTCCACTTGTGGACATCAAGAATAATCAATTCCACTGGTCTTCTTACAACTTTATGGTGTTTTATCATTTGAAGCTCAAAAGGGGTAATGTTCCTCATTAAGAAGAGGAACTTTGAAGGTGTGTGGGGACTTACATGCCAAGGTTGCTCCACTGAAATTAAATGTGTTCCATTAAATGCAAGGGAAAAGAGCTAGGACTCTGCAGTGCCAACTATTGGATGTAGCGTTCTTTAAGTCACATCCACTCACTGAGCCTTGCAATGTGACAAGGAGTAACGCCAGCTGTTTTGGGGTGCATAAGTGCTGCCCCTTTTGAGGTCTGTTTTGCAGGGAAATCCTGCAAACTGGACAGTTGGTTGGTATAAATAGATGTTTGCACTGCGTCCATAGACTTGCTTAATGGGTGTATCCTTAAAACATTCCATAGAGAATAATCCCAAAGATCTTTCCAGTTGCTGGGGAAGGTGATTGGAAAGTTTCTGTACTTTCTGTGCCTAAAGGATACGTGCAATCTTGCAAGTTGCAAACCCTCCTTGATTGCTCCGAAACTTTGCTTATGCACCCAACTTTGCTCATGGTCTTCATTAGAAATATCCCTCCGTGTTATGTATGCAGCTCCTATGTTTCTCCATGGTGACACACTTAAGTTGTCTAGACCTACAGTAATGTGTTGCTCCACTCCTTCTGCCCCCTTCTCTCACTAGCCCATATGTTTCCATTCAGCTGCTTTGTTACAATGGGTCACTAACCTTATAGACAGGACCTCGTTCTCCTGCTGAACCGGAATGTAATCGATTTTGAAATGGTTTTGCTCCACATTCACAGCAGCCTCCACATTTCCGGGGAGAATCAGGTTGACTTGTGCTCGGAGCTCTATCCCAGCCTGGATGAGATCGGTATTCACCCCAATCATAAATATAATATCCTTGGTCATGCTAAACGAGGGGACAACACAAGGAAAATGTCCTTAATATTCCATATTAGATGCTCCCACCACCCCTGTGACTCCTACCACTGCCAGGTCCTTCCTGTGAAGACCTTCTAAGGTCAGATTGTTGATGGCCACCTTCGGAATCCTTCTCCCAGAGCTTAAAATTAAAGGGATTGTTCAGTTTAAAAACCCATTTTCATCCACCCTTCTAAGGAATTCAGAGTTAGTGGAGGAGGGAGGGGATGTTCTCTTGTTCAGGGTCCTCATTTCGTGACCAAAGAGTGGTTACAAAGAGTGTCTCTCGCTCTAGAGGACCTGTCCAACCCTTCTTTAAAACCAGCCCATTTAGAAAACTGATGTAAATGGGGTTATGTGTAATGCAAAATTTTCCCCTGTGGGGGCCCCTGCCGGGAAAAACTAAACCCCACCCCACCTCCCAGTTTCACTCCCAATTAAGGCGGGTTTCCCCTGAGGCCCACCCAAAAAGGGGCCCCACTTTGGGATCAGTTTATTGTCAAGGGAGCGTTGTCCAAAGAGGAGAACCACTCTCTCGGAGCCTTATTGTAAACATCCTGGTTCTGTGATATCAATACAAATCTAAACCTTATCGCACTTTTTAAACCTGAAAGGATGCCCCTTTTCCAAACATTTAAAAATTTTGGGGGTTAAAAAGGAAAATTTTAAATTTTTGCCCCCGGGCCTTTTGGTATGTAGTGGTTATCCAGTAATTGGGTCTATGGGCAATTTTGGGTTTTAAACAATTCAGAAAAACCAAAGGGGGGGCAATAGAGGTAAGGGGAATTTTGTACCCCCTTTTAAAAACCAAGGGGTAAGCCCCAAGTAAAAAGGGAAAATAGTAAAAACCCAAAGTCCCCAACCCTAGCTGGGGAAAAAATTTTAAATTTATGGACCCAACACTTAGTAAACCCTTTTATTTAAATTTGTTTTTTTTCATCTACTTTTTACACTTGTCTCTTCACAAACCATTTCGGCCCTCCCCTTTTCCTTTTTCAGGGGCCTGTGGGCAGTTTAACTACGTTTTCATTCCCCTTTTCCCCCCTTTCATGTGGGGGGGCAAAATTTTAAATTTCGGGCCCCTCCCCCTTTCCTGTTCGGGCGGGTGGGCAAAATTACAGTTCAGGTTTCCCAAATTCTTTGTTCAGGCTGGGGGGGGGGGCGGGATTTTAACGCTTCGGCCCCCACTGAAAGGTTTCATTTTTTGGGGCAGATCAAACGGTTTCCCGGGCTCCCCCCCCTTCCTCCGGGATGGGGGCCCAGAATCAAAAGTTTCCCGGGGTTTTCCCAAATTTTCCCGGGTTTGGGCAGTGGGCGTTTCTACAGTTTTCCAGGTCCCCAATTCCCTGTTCGGGTTTTTGGGGGCAGACTCACTTAGGCCCCCATTTCCTTTTTCAGGTTTTGGGGGCAGTTTCACCCTTCAGGCCCCATTCCTGTTCAGGCTTGGGGGGCATTTTCCCAGTTTTCAGGCTCCCCCTTCCTTTTCGGGGGGGCCAGGGGGGGGGGCAATCTAAGTCTTTGGGGCCCCCCCTTTTTTCCCTGTTCAGGCAGGGGGGGCAATCCCCCAAGTTTTTCGGGCTCCCATTTCCCTTGCTAAGGTTTGGGGGCAGCTTTTACAGTTCACCCCCCCCAAATTCCCGGGTTTAAAGCGTGGGGGGGTTTTCAAACCCCTTAGGATCTCACTTCCGTCGGGTTTTGGGTGGGCCCTCTACAAGTTTCTTCAGGCTCCCCTTCTTATTCAGGCTTGGGCGGTTTAAACGTTTCAGGCCCCCTCTTCCCTGTTCAGTCGGGGTGAGTGGTTTTTTACAGCTTCAGGTTTGCCATTTCCTTTTTTAAACTGTGGGCCCTGTTCTACAGCTTTTTATTTGACATTTCCCCCCTGTGCTTTTCCCCTAGCGGGAAATGTGTTTGGGTGAAAAAAATTGGGGGTAAACCATTTAAATTGGGGGGTGATCCCTTTAAAAACCAAATTATGGGAATTTTGAAAATCCCAAATTAAATGTATCGGCTTTTAAAATTTTTTGACATTTAAATACTTTAAACCCAGAATATTTTTCCCTGGGAAAGTACCTTTTTAAAAAAAAATTTGGTTTTCGGGGTTCCCCAATGTTGGATTTGAAAGTAACGGGAAAGGGGGCAAATTTGGGGTCTTTTTGGGTTTCAGAGGGAAGGGGAGTTTGGGAACTGTAATTAGAAAAAATTTTTTTAAAAAAAATTTAAAGGTTTTATGGCCAACTTTGACAAGGAAACATTGATTTTTACAAAAAGTATCTCCCCAAAAGAAAGTTACCCCCTCACGTTTTTTGGGTAAAATTTTGTATTATATCTTTTCCCTGAAAAACAACAATGATATAAAACAGTTTGAAACAATTTTAAATGCAGCCCAGGGCACCCCTTTGTATAAACGGGGGTTAAATTTTGGTGCCCCCAAAAAAAATTAACTCAAACACACAGACATAATTTTCAAAAACCCCTGGCCCCAAAAAGGAGTAAAACCCCAAATAAAAAACAAAAGTAAGCAAAACCCCCTAAGTGACAACAAAAATTGAGTACACCCCAAAGTGAAAACCCAAAAAGTGATACACCCCTAATTTAAAAAAACCCAAAAAATTGAGTACCCCCCTAAGTAAAAAGGGAAAAAATTGGGCCCCCAAAATTTTCCCCCCAAAGTGTTTAATGTTTTTTGCGGGGGCCCCCCCCATTTATTTTTCCAGCCTGTTTAAATTTTTTCCGGGGGGCCATTAGGGTTTTTGAGCCACGGTTTTGCAGCCCACGGGAATTTTCCTTTTTCCCTCCTCCCGGGGACGCCATCACGGAGTTGGGGGAAAGGGTTTAAAAGACCCTTTGTTTCCTCCCCCTTTCCCTTTTTGGGGAAAAGGCCCCCACGATCCCCAATAGGGTTTAGGTTGGAGACCTTTTGGGCCAGTGGGAAAAAATTTTTTTCCCCCAATTTTCTTTTGGAAAAAGGCAGGGGTTGTTTTTGGGAAAGGTGTTTGGGCCCCTTATCATGTTGGGATACGCCAGTTTTAAAGGGGGGAGGGGGGTAAAGTTTTGTTTTCAGGATGTAACAGTATAAAAATTGGCAATTTCATATTTCCCCCTAAATTTAAAAAATTTTTTGGGCCCCCCCAAAACCCCAGGAGCCTGATTGTAGCTCCAAACCAAAACATTTCCCCACCCCCTTTGGGCTGACTTTTTGGCGAGAAACACTTGCCCTTTTTTACCCTCCCCCCTTTTGCTCCCAACACACGGGGTAAAACACCCCTTTTCTGAACCAAAAAAGTTCATCTTGGCCTTCAAACGACCACGATCAGGGTTTCCCCAGTTACCCTAACCCAAACACTATCCCAAACCCCTAAGCGGGGTTTAAAAGGGTTAGGACTTTTTCACGGGTCCTTCTTTGGGGAAACTTATCTTTTTTCCCCGGGGTGCCTCGGGTCCCCCTCTTTTTGGGTTTAACTTTTTCCGGAACGTGGCATTTTTTTCTGTTTTAAATATCTTTTAAAAAACCCAATTTTTGGAAAAAAAAAAGGGCCCGGTAAGGGGTGATACTAAAACGGTACAGTAGTTAGAACCCCGGGGAAAAAAAAATTTTAAGGGTTTAGAGGTGCAGTAAATCCCCAAAAAGGGAAGAAGGGGGGGTTTGGGGTTAGAAAATTTTTACCCTTTAAAAGCCCAAGTAAAAAAACCCCCATAATCCCTCCAGCCCCATTTTTGGTTTCCCATAAAGCTTTTGGGGATTTTTTAATTTTTTGGGGTGGATCTGTGCCAAAATTACTTGCATTAAAGGTTGAAATTTTGCTTTGGGTTTGAATCTAAATTTCGAAACCACTTTGGCAAAAAACCACAGAAAAGAAATTGGAAAACCCCGGGTTTAGTAACTTTTGCAAACAAAATAAAAAGGGTGTTTTGTAAAGTTGAGCCCTTTTTTTTGAACTTTTTGAAACCTCTTCTGGAAAGGAAAACCCCAAGGGGAAAAACAGAGAGAGAAAGTTTAAATTTGGGCAGCCAGGGAAAAAAGTTAACTTTTTTGGGTTCTATACCCTTTTCCATACAGCCAAAATCTATTTGGGGTTAAAAACAGCCCCAAAAAAAAAAAAAAAGGGGCCCGGGAAATTTTTTTAAAGCGGGGCCCTCCCCAACCCCAGTCCTCAAGTCCCTAAAACAGGTAGATTTTCAGGATCCCCCAAAAATCCACTGACAAAAATAAAAAACCCTTTGCAACCCAAAGGAAACCAAAAACCCCCCTCCCCCTTTGTTATTTTTTAATGGGTTTTAACCCCCTTAAAAAATTTTTTCCCCCAATCCCCTTCGTTCCCCATCCCCCCACATTACACCAAAAAAACCCCCCTTGTTAATAAAACACCTTTTAAACCCACCCCCCCATTCTTTTCTATTTTTTTCCCTTTAAAACATTCCCGGCCACCCCCTTCTAAAACAGAAACCCCCCAAAACCCATAAATTTAAATTTTTCAAGTCTGACCCCTAAATTTTCCCCATTTTTCTCACCCTAGCCCGTAAGCATTTCCCCCTTTAATTTTCCCCCTTAAAAAAAAAAAAGATGTTTCAAATTTTTTAATTCCCTTTTCCCAAAATTTTCCCCTTAAGAATTTAAATTAAAAATTAATTTAAAAAACACTAATTTTACACCTCGGGCCCCCCCCCAAAATTATGAAAGAAAAAATTTTTTCACCCAACCTCCCAGGGGCGTTTTAATGAAAAAAATTTTTTTGGGGACCCTATTTAAGCCCCAAATCTAAGAAAATTTAAGGCACTCCCTGTCTTTTGCCCAAATTTTCATTTTCCCAAACCTATAAAAACCCCAAGGGAAACCTTGGACCCCTTCTGTTTTCAAAGTTTAAAAAGGGATGTTGGGGTTACATACATGCCCCCTTGGGCTTTTCCCCCCCTTTGGGCCCCCAGGATTATCGGGGCTTTTTTCTGTTTTCATAGGGGGCCCAAACAAATTTCCGTAGGTCCCATGTAAATTTTTTTGGCGATCCCATGAACAGGGCCAGATGTCCCCCCCTCGCCCACCATAAACAAGGGCATAGTAAAGGGTTTTTAAACCTTGGGGACGGGCCCCTTGTGACGACAGTAATAAAATTTTTGGGTTTTTTCCGGGAGGGGACCCCCACGGGTTTTGGTTTAAAAACAAGCCCGTTTTTTCGCTGGATACTAAGGGTTTAGACCAATTTATATCCACACCATTCTGAAGAGAGTGAAACACGGGAATTTTTAATGAAATTTGGGGTTTGTTCCGGGGTAAAAAAAACAACCCCCAAATGGAAACAAAACTTTCTTTTTTAAAATAGATAAACACAGTTTTTTCAGGCAAAATTGACTTTAAAACGGGTGGTAAAAACTTTTCTGGGGGCCAATTTCCCCAAAGGAATATTTTAAACCCTTTCCCCTGGTTTATTCCCGGAATTTTACTTTGGGGGTGTTTAAACTGCAATGGAGCACCTGGATAGATTGAGCCTGAGTTTGGGTTTTTCAGATCCCTTTTTGAATGGGGGGGAAATGGTGGAAGGGGGGTTTCCCTTTAAGGCTTTTTTAAACGGGTTGGAAAAACCCGAAAAAAGGGGAATCAACCCCAAGGGAAAGCATGGGAAGGAATTTGGAGGGTTGCGGTCCATGCACGGATTTTCCTCCAATGAAAGGGGGTTTAAAGGGATTTCCCAAACTCCAACACGGGTTGCGGGTTTTGACCACAGAAAAATGAAAGAGGTGGCTTCCTTTGAGTTTCCCCAAACCCAACGGGCCTCATTCCCTCCCATAAAATAAAAGGGGGGGGTTTTATTATGGGGGAAACCCCCAAAAAAGAACCCCCTTTAAGAACAGTTTCCCGGGGAGTCGGGGGTTTCACCCCCATGGTTGAAAACCCTCTTGTTCAAACAACTTCAGGTAAACGGTTTAACAAATTTTCTCGCGGAAGAAAGGGGTTTCCAGCCCGTGCAGCTTTTTTTTAAAACAATTATCTCCTTTTTTTTTTTGAAAATTTGGGCTGTATTACAAAAAAGTCTTTAAGACCCAACCCCCGGGGCCCGGGTGGGTTGGTGGGGAAGCCCGGCTGTAAGAGTTTATCGGTGATAACACCTTTTCTCCTGCAAACCTCCTAGGGCCCAATGGCAGCCAAAAAGGGGGGAAAATTTGAACCCCCCCGGGGGCCCTAGTGCAAAAATTTTAAGGGCCCCCCGACTACCCTGTGCTATTTACAAGTTTGGTATCTTTTTATGTGGTAGGGGGGCTTTTGGCCCCCCAAACAGGCTGAAGGGCCCGGGTAGCGGCTGCAAACTTTTTGGCCCCCCCTATAGCTACGCCCCCTGCCGCAGGGGGGGGAAACCCAGCCAAAGAGCTTTAACTTATTTGAAAAACCCCTTTAAATTTCCCCTTGAGTAGGGGGGGGAAACATAATTAACCTAACAAGTAAAGTTTTCTGGCCTCTGAAAGCAGTGCACCCTAACCAGGGCTCCTTGGTTAAAGGTTCCTCAGAAGAAAGAACCCAACAAAGTGCAGTCTTTTTCTAAAAGCATGATGATGAAGGAACCCCAGAGATGTTTTCAATTGGGGGATCATTTAAAACCAAATTTATGGGCCAAATATAAATTATCCCAATGTTTTTCCCTTTTAAAATTTTCAATTTCCCAAAAATTTTAAATTTTTCGGATTTCCCCTAGGGTTTAAACAGGGGGGAATGAATATTTTAAGGAGTTATAGACTGACAAGAAAGGAAAAACCATGTAAAAGGGGGACTAGAGACCTACAATGAGGGTTTGTCCCCCCTCGCGAATATTTCCAAAAGGACAATTTTTTTTCTTTCTGGAGTAGAGCTACTTTGTACACTTTTCTAAGGAAACATTGACTTAAGCAGTTTGTCTAAGTCCAGGTTCAATCTTTTTGGTCACTTTTAAAATAAATAACCCCAAAGGATGCCCAATGGCCCGTATTGCCCACAATGGGGGTCCTTTTGGGTTTTCCATTTGGGGCTATCGATTTAAATCTTTTTTGCCCTTTTTCCCTTTTTTTGGATGATCCTTTTTTTTTAAAACCAAGGGACCTCCTGTTTTCTCTAAAAACTGCGGGCACGGGCCCGTCTTTTCCAAGGGCCCGTAAGGTGAGGTTGTGATTTTTATTTAAATTTGCTATTTTTGTTTATATTTTTAATATATTTGTACGAGAAAATTCCCAAACCCCCAAAAATTAGGTTGTTCTCTTTGCCTATATACTAAAGTGTGCTTTTGCTATATTAATATCAGGCTGTCCACTGTGTTGCCATATTCTGGGTTGTTTCCTAATGAACCTCAAAAAAAAAAAGGGGAAATTTAAAAAATGAAATCCCAAAACCCCCAAACATTTTTAAAAAAAAGGGGTAAATTTTAACCAAAAAAACCCAAACCCCACCAAAAAATTTTTTAAAAACACATAAAATTCTCCACCAAACAAAAAAACATTCCCAAGGGGGGTACCCAAAAAAGGGGAAAGGGGAAAAAAATTAAAATTTTTGGGGAAGGCCCAAAAACAAAAAAAAATTTTGTTTTTTATTAATTTCCCCCAAAACCCATAAATTGGCTTTTTTACAAAAGGGCCCACAAATTTTCCAAAAAAAAAAAGGGGGCCCAAAAAGAGAAAAAATAAAACCAAAAAAACAAAAAACCCCAATTTAACCCCAAAGAAATTTTTTAAAATAAAACCCTCCCACACAAAACAAGGGACCAAAAAAAAATTCTAAAAAAATTTTTTAAAAAACCCCCAAAAATTGGAAAAAAAAAACCCAACAAAAAAAAAGCGAAAAAAAACTCCCAAATTTTTTAAAAAAGGGAATCGCCCAAAAAATAACAAGGGGATGGAAAGAATAAAAAAAATAAAAGAACGGACCCGTTCCCCCGGGTTAACGGGGGGGATAGGGCTGTATTGGTTTTTTCTTAAAGGTTTTAATTTTTTATGTAAGTGGGAACAGGGGAGATTTTTTTAAAAATTTTTAAATCCAGCAAAAAATAAATTTTTTTTTTGTTTTTTGTTTTTATTTCAGGGGAAGGGTTTTTTACATTTGTTTTTGGGTGTCATTTCCCTTGTTGAGAAAATTTTCCCTCATGGCTGCTGTGGCCAAAGCTGGAAACCTTTTCAAACCCCCAGAATATCGCAGTTTGGGAAACCCCCCCCTACCCAAGTTCCACAAAGCCCCTAAGTCTTGTTTGTAGTATGGTGACAAAAATGTAACTCGGAACGGGGGGTTTAAATTTGGGGAAAGGGCCTTTTTCATTAAAACAGTTTTTTCTCCCAAAACCCGTGGTCGTTTTTCCGCTTCTGTAATATTAAAAATGCCGGGTTTGGGGGGGGGGGGGGGGGTTTTTTTACCCAAATGTTTTTTAAAAACACTTTCTACTTCTTGGGGACTTCCCCCCCTAATTTTGGGAAATTTGGGGGCCTTTAATTAAAAAGTTTGTACAAAACCCAATTTAAAAAAAAAAATTTTTTTTGTTGAAAGGGAATTGGGTGAATTAAAATAGCCTTATGGTCATGCATAGAGCATATATACCCAGGGCTTTCCCCCCAGTCCCCCAAACCCCAAACTATGAGTTTGATTTTGTTCTATGAGATTAGATTGGTTTTTATGGGTTGTGATTTTGTTTAATGGGGGGTTCTGATTGGGTTTTCTGAGCTTTATTGGGGTTTTTTATTGGGCCGTGATGGGTTTGACTTGAGCTTTTATTTTGGTTACATGGGTCTTTGAAAAGGGGCCCCTATGAAACTCTGATGGGGGTTTCTATTGGTCTGAATGGTTGGGGTTAGCTCTGATTGGTTGCTATAGCTCTGATTTTGTTGTTTGGGCTTGAAAGGTAGCTATGGGGCTTGATTGGTTCATTTGGGCCCCTTATTGGAAAAGCTATGGGCTCTTGGTTGGGTTTCAATGAGATTTTGTTATTTTTGTTATGAGATCTTAATTTGTTTCTTTTTGGCTCCCATGGTTTTCTTTTGGCTCTGATTGTTTTGTTATGGCTGATTGGTTGTTTTTGGGCCTGTTTTGTTGCTATGTGCTTTTGATTGGTTGTTAGGTTGAATTTCTTGCTAAAGATCTGAATTTTGGGGGAAGGGCTGATTGGTTTTTAAAGGCTCTATTGGTTTTCTATAAGCTCTGATTTGGGTTTTCAAATTGGGGGTCTGATTGGGGGTTTTATGGGTGATTGGGTTTTTTTGGCTCTGATTGGTTGCTAAGAAAAAATTTTTTTTTTCCCAGAGCTGATTAGTTGCTATGGCTCTGATTGTTTGCTATAAGCTCTGATTGGTTGCTATGAGATCTGATTGGTTGCTATGGACTCTGATTGGTTCTATGAGCTCTGATTGGTTGCTATGAGCTCTGATTGGTTACTATGGGCTCTGATTGGTTATAATGGGCTCTGATTGGTTGCTATGGGCTCTGATTGGTTGCTACAGGCTCTGATTGGTTGCTATGAGCAACAAAGACAGTCTTACTGCTAGACAGTTTTCATACATAAAGCCCTGTGTGCCTTTAACCATGCAATACTGTTACAACACAGTTTTATTCCTAAAGTCGATATCCCTTTAATGCCCCTCTTTACACTTTTTTCCAAGTCCATTTGTCTCAGCTTTGCTCATGTTTGTACATTAATGTTCTGTGGAAGAGACTTGAAAGGTTTCGAGTCATTTGAATGCATCGCCTGTCGTCATCGGTCTGTCAATATTTTGTTTATCAGAAAAGTTCCTACCTTTTTGAGCATATCCATAATTTTCTTTAGATTTGGAAGTTCACTTGGAGAGGAGAACAAATGTCTGTTCATAAATATTTCCTGAAGTCCTTCAACGTGATAGCCGATCTATACGTCACAATGAAATGCAAACATTCAGTGGCAAAATAGGATGGTTTTTCTCTCAGAGGAGGTACAAAGGGGTTTCTTACCTCAATCAGATTGGTAAAAATCCCCATGAAGTAGGTTCGGAGTTTCTCGATACCAGCTACGGGCAGCACGTCGGTCGGGTTGTATATTAGTTTGAATACACTTTCAAACCCAGACATGAGGGAATCTGAGGTATAAAAAAGCAAACTTTACAAATGAAGAAAATCAATAAAACTGAATAAATAAAAAGCAGTCAGTCGCGCACTTAAAGGGTTCGCCTTGTGGCAAACTGCATCAAAACTGCTAAAACGTGATAGATATCAGCTGCCTCTATTCATGTAGATGTACAAGGTTACAAAAGCAGAGGAAAAGCCAAACTGAAATGGAGGTGGTGTTGCTATATCAATAATGATGTATATTATTAAAGGGGTTTAAATTGGCGCGGGAAGTTTGTAAATTAAATAATAAACATTTTCACCTTTCATCATTATTAAAAATTCTGGACCGTTTTTGTCTTAGCCGCTCCTTTAGTGATCCATTGTTTATAGCTCGTCTCCAGGGGATACGACCAGGGCTGAGAGCTTGAGGGTCATCTACACGGGCTGCTTGTCTACTATATGTGCCTATGCACCATGCCTATATATTTTTTAAGAAGATTTAAATACATTTTTGTGTTTTTAACTGCTACATATTGGAATTGCTGGATCAGTCCTGGTCGCACATGCTCAGACATCACCTCTCCTCTCAGGCAGCTACTGAGTGTTCAAACGCCAGCTGCTGTCACTCTACTCCCGTCCTCTGTGCTCCTTAGTAATTAGTCAAACAGAGCAAATAAATAAAAAAGAAAGCTCAATGAGGTCTGTGCACTGATAAAGAGGAAAAAAAATTCACAAGTTAAGTTCCTGCAGGGATTTGAACCAAGGACCCTTGTGCTGTGAGGCAAAAATGTTACCTCTGAGCTACAATGTAGCTACTTACATTCTATACATAAACAGACCTTTCTTTGACTACAGAGAGGAAAGGCCTGGTGATGTCATCCTGCTGAGTCACATGATAGGCAATTCAAACAAATCACACATACCCCCTTATGAGCACACAGAGCTGAAGAGTTGGATACAGGAGGTATGAAATGAGATTGTGGCAAAACCCCTTTAACACAAATCCACCCATAAAGAGTAGATAGCAGGCAATGTGCTTCCTCCAAAACTTGGGGGTGTTACATCAATTGGTAAAGCTGTATCCACCCTAAAAGGGGATGTGCATTAAAGAAGAACTACACTGCTTTATGGTCAAGGTGGCCCAAAAAATTTAAAAATTGGATACTTATGGTTGTACCTGGCCACTGCTGCTCCAGAGCTCCTGGTGATCCGCTCCTCTTCACTTCCTGCTTCTTTTCAATGGAGAAGTTTGTGTCCCATTAAAAATTAATGGAGTTTAAGCCTCTCCCCGTTGGGACGAGAACCCAGAAGTCAAGAGGAGCAGATCACTAGGATCTCTGGAGTGGCAGTGGCCTGGATAGCTGGGTTAGTATTAAAGGGGTTGTATCATTACATTGAATGGTCTTCAGAATAAGGGGATAGTGAAAACAAGCAACTTTGCAATTGGATGTCATTTGCAAAGCTGTCTTGTTTTCACTGTCTCCCTTATCTTCGTTTTCTGTAAACACTGTTCCCCAGTGTCGGTCGGATTCCACCTCCTTGCATTTCATTGGCTGACGGCTCTAATAATTTACATTCTGTCTGGCCCAGAGTCGTATTCACGGGAGCGCGCATTCCTGCCTCTCTCACTCAGAATAAGGGGCCGGCAACAATTCACTGTGCACAACCAGCAGCTCCACAGTAACACTGCAGCTGCTTCTACAATCAGAAAACAGCAGAATTGTGCCTCGGTGCCTAATGCTGCTGCGTGTAAACATAGAAGGGAGACAGATCTGCATGAGTTCATAGAAGACTGAATTCAACTGTGACAAACCTCCAGCTGTGAGAGGAGAAGAGATCAGTGCTGTGAGTTCATAGAAGACTGTCTATACTGAATGCAGGCCTGTGCTATGTAAACATACAGCTCTTACAAAATAAGACTGAATAGGGAGAGGAACAGTGACATGTGGGCTCAGACAGAGAGGGGGGGTGACACACTGAAGTGGGAGCGAGCATGAACAGTGAAGGGGGGGGGATGATGTCATCCCCCTTCAGTTAAGAAACACCCAGCTGGGAGGGGAAGAAACACCCCTGGATTTGAAGAGCTGAGACACTGAAAGTACAATGAAACAGACAAACTGATGAAGCTATAAATCCCCTTTAAGTTTTTGGCTTTTTTTTCAACCAACCCTGGCCCCAATACAGAGGAAAACAACTTTAACTATCTACAAATTTCATTATAGATTTCAATTTCTCATAATGCAATTTTAATAAATTATGGAGACACGCTAACAAAACCCTCAACAGGTTGCAATTTATGTGTGTAGCAAAGTTTAGCTTGACAGTGATATCTCGGCTTTTTGTGTTTCCTGCTTGATTCCATCCACATAGGTTCAGACTGTGCCACAGAGAAACAGGGGAAATCCCCATAGGGCCCCTGGGCATGGTGGGCTCCTCCTGGGCATTGTAGGAACCTGAGCATGGCAGGAACCTACTTTTCAGGCAGAGGGCAAGAGTCATCTGTGGTATGTGCACGTGTAGGGTTGGGCTGTGGGGTGGCCCAAAGAATGATCTCCTCTAGTGGTCCCGAAGAATCATCTCCACTGTTGGGCCCCAGGCACCCCCGTCTGACTGACACTGCTTCCACATCTACAGTAGTTCTGAATAAAGCCAAGCAAGTGTGAATGGAAAGAGTTACACCAGGATGGTGGCAGGCAGGACGGGGGTTGCAGGACTCATGTTCTGGAGATTTGTATGGGTTCTGGAGGTGGAACTCTTAATATCAGACATTTATGACATATCCACAGCATATGCTTCTAATGTCTGAGATGGGAATGCCACTATAATCTGGCCATAGATTAGATAGTAAGCATTTGGTCAGCAGCTGTCCCTCTTGACCCCCATACAGATGCACGCTCTGTTCAGCTGAACATGCATGTGTTCTTACTGAGGACATGAGAGTAAGATGATGCCATAGACTTCTGGTGGTGGCTTACTTTCCCGAGACCATAATGATTGGGCACATTGAAAATTAAGAGAGCCCCTCCATTATCCCCATACACAATATTATTTTGGTGGAACAGACCATCCATCTAAAGTGTAAAGTTCAAGCTCTGGCAGAGTCTTCTTGGGTTACAACCTACAGAATACTGACTTTCATCTACTACTTTATTGAACGTAAAGAAACTGTTAACTTCTGCAAAATCTGTACAACCACTTCAATAAGTCTTTGGTGAACCTACTGAGTTTTTTCTTACCTGGAAATGTGCTGTAATAGTGTAAAGTGTGGAATCTGTTTTCAATTGCTTCATACTTGGGCTTCAGAATTGTAATTGCCATGTTGCAGGCGGCAACCCTGTAACCACATTGATTAACACATCGGTAAGAAACCACTTACATAGAAATGCACAAAATTTGCTTAAAGGGGTTGTACCATCACAGGATAGGAGATAAGTGCTGAAGGTACCAATGCTGGGACAATGACTTAAACCCAGGGTATATGCCTTGAATCCCAGGGTTGGTGATGCTTAAATTATGGTTTGTGTGTTCTTAGGACAGTTAAACAGTTAATAACCATAATGGAGCAGGGAGCCACTAGCACCCTGCCAATTAGTCTTGTAGGCTGCTACAAAACATCATCCAACGGATATGGCGTGATGATATGGGTGTGCTTGGGGATGGTAAGAGACATAGCCTCATATGGTGCCATGTTTGGCCTGTTGTGATGTCACATATTTGGGCAGGGCCAACAGTACTGCTATGCTCAACAGCCCATAATGCTATTAAAATGGTCCTATCCGGCACTCATGGGTGGTCTCCCGAGATGAGAATGGCACCCTTTAAAATTAGCTATGTGTTCTAAGTTGGCTGAAGAGATCAATCCTTAAACAACAAACCTTCGGCCCACTGGGGCAAGATGTTTCATTTAGGAGTTGCTCTCTGGTACTTTGGACCCTACTATTAAACCTTTAAGCCCTGGCAAATTATAAGTAATCCAAGGTGGGCTCAATAAGGAATGCGAAAACAGTTGACTATGTCCCTAAGAGAGTCATTTATTGATAGTGTCTAGGTACCTTTGAGGGATGTTAAATATTTCCCAAGGATATTATAGAAGCTGCCTGGACTGCTAGAGGTTAGTTGGACACCATGGAGGAGGGTCTTGGGATGTACTTCAAGATTTGCCTAAGAGTTTAGGTTCTTTCCCACTGGGAGATGTTTGGGCCCTTGACCCTTTTCTCTAATACATACCCACCATTCATAGAGCAGTTTGGTGGGCCCTTCATCTATAGGGCTATGATGGACAACCTAAGTAACCAAAATCCGTAAAACCAGGTGTGGCCAAAATATACAATTATACCTCATCCTCTACTTTTTGGATTTTTGTTTTATAAATAATAATATTTCAGTAAAAATACATGTAAACTGTAAACTATTTTTTCTTCTCCTTCTGGGTGGGAGGCAATGAGTGGCTCAGAAAGGGGAACGTCTCTCCTTGGGGAGAGCACCGTACGTGTGTAGAGTTTTGAATTGCCTTTTGGCTACAAACCGTATGGTGCTCTCCCCAAGGAGAGATGTTCCCCTTTCTGAACCACTCATTGCCTCCCACCCAGCCAGCCAATATCGCTCTGCACTGATGAGGGGCAAAACCCCCCGAAACAGCACTGTCGGGTGATACTGGCTTGAACCAAACTACTAGAATGTATAAACCTAGGGTAAAGATAAAATATAACTTTTATTATTATAACCATTTAATAAATATCTCAAAATTAGATACCCTAAAAATATCCCTAAACAAACTAAAGCTACCTATACAAAAATGGGGAAATCGCCCCGATAAGGGTGCCCCAAATCCGGAACCTAAACTGCCACACCCCTAACTTAACCAAACAAGTGCTCAAAGGTGCAATACACTAATAACCTATGAAAAACATCTCGGAAAAAAGCATATCAAAAAGTTCTGATGCGTTTCCCCCCAGAATTTGCAGGTTCATCAGGGAACCTGCAAACATTAAAGGGGTTTTGCCAAGAAGTCAGTTCCTTACTTGTTATCTGATCAGGAGACAAAATTAACTCAGCATGTTGAGTCACGGGACAGGGAGGGGGTCTGAGCAGAGACAAGCAGTGGCAGGGAGCATCTACAATGTTTACACAAATAATTACATTAGAACCAATGGATTCTCTATACAAAAGACAGGACATTTGTCCACAGTCCCTTGCTAGCTCCTTCATGTTTCCTGTCATCAGATAAGAAGTGCAGACAGCGCAAGCGCGGCCAGATCATCTCCTGGTCGTGTCTAATGTAAACTGTCAGGAAACTAAGGGCATGGAAAGAAAGCTGTAGCTCTCACATGATTCACTTTTTGTAATCAAATATATTTAGAAAAGTGATTAAATACCCATTTTGGAGGATCCTACATCAACATTACATCGTGGCGCAAGCGCGGCCAGATCAGATCCTGGTGGTGTCTAATGTAAACTGTCAGGTAACTAAGGGCATGGAAAGAAAGCAGTAGCTCTCACATGATTCACTTTTTGTAATCAAATATATTTAGAAAAGTGATTAAATACCCATTTTGGAGGATCCTACTTCAACATTACATCGTGGCAAATCCCCTTTAATACTGATACAAGAAATTACATAACAACTTACGTCCCTTGTTAGACAAAAGAATGATGGATAGTATATAGAAGGGTCCAGGATGTCGGCAAAATGGATCCCTTCAATGGGGTGCAGTGGTATGATGTGGCAGCTATTGCTGTGGCTATTATCCCTTTTGCATTCTCAAGACTCAGTGGGTCAAAAGCAAATTGAGAATTTGTTACATCCAATAGAGGGCGCTGAGCTTCTCATCTCCTTTCCCATAATGTCTACAAGACTCAACACAGAAGACCTGCTGAGCGCCCCAGGACTACTCAAAGACCAACTTACACGTCTTGAAGATCTGGTGCGACACTTTTGCTCTGTCTCCTCATTAGGGAATACACAAAGCTCCCCACGTTCATGTCCCCTTCCTTCATCAGAGACTTGGCCATGGCCATCACAGCGGCGGCCGGGGGCCTGTACTCCAGGACCAGCATGGCGGCCATCATTCGGATTGCAGGATGTTGGCGCGAGCCCATGTACAAGTGCAGGCCGATATCCACAACCTGAAGGGAGGATTTATAAGAGTAAACAGGATTCCTTTCAATTGTGTTTGCTGCATTTTGCCGAGTATATGTATTGAAACAAGTTCATTTGTTTGTGAGATGTGCTGGGCTGGATTTATCGCTAGGCACAGTAGGACCGTGCCCACAGGTGGCGCAGGTTCAGAGGCTGCTCGTTTCCAGCACAGCGGGAATTTAGAACTTATTTTCTTTTACTTGCAAAGAAAAATGAGCTGAGGGAATGAGAAAATCAACTGACTCTGGGCTTAACTCTACTGGGAAGACTTGTATAGGACAGTGGAACTATATACCGTTATCTAGAGATAAAAACAACTCCTACTGGTCTAAGGACCTGCATGGTTTAAAGGGGTTGTCTCACCACGCTGTTTCACAGAGCCACAAGCAGATTTACACTCATGCGTTTCTGCTTTCTGCCTCTTCCTGGTTAGGCTGTGGGTGGTTCTATAGCAGTGATTAGCTCTACTAATTGCACTAAAATAAGTGCAGATGTAATATATAGGGCAAAGGGCTTCAGAGCTCAAAGTAAGTAAGTACTTATTCTCCTTTGATTGTTAGAGATAACACACTCTGTTCTGAAGCTGCCGGCGTCCTGTGCGCCGACCTGTGGTGACGTCACTCCCTGCTCTCAGATAAGACAAAGAGCAGAGAGAGAGGGGGAGAGCAGGATGATAATCAGAGAAACCTGTGTACATTTAGGGGGCGACATGTATGATTCTTGGTGCCCAGGTTACATTTTTTCTGCAAGCATTAGTAGTGTATAATGTGCCTGAATCTATGAACCTGTTCTACTATGGGTCATAGATTTAGCGCTTTTTAGCGACAAAGCGACACTTCTGGCTCAGGTAAACCCCTATTAAAGTTCTCTACCTGTTCCAGCAGTAATGCGCCTGGATTTTCCGTACTGAAGCTATAAATGCGGAGCTTCATACGGTTGTGGTGCGACACGTCCAGCACGGACCCCGAAATCAGGTGCATTATAAAGTGCCGCGGGTGCTTGATAATGCGCCTAATTATGGAGTGCACCTGCTCATAAATTGAGCGCACAGCGCTGTGCCGGTTCTTCGGCTGAAAAGACACCAATACACCAGGCACCCGTACATACATGTCGCCCAAAGTCTATCTTATCTACTCAATAAAGCAATATAAGCAAAGCAGTTTTTGTGGAAAAGTCTTCATTTAATGTTCCCCACATGTTAAAAGCTAATATTTGTGGTGAGGCAACCTCTTTAGAATACCAAAAGTTTAAGTCCAGTCACTTTGAAGGGTATTCCCATCTCAGAAGCTTTAAACATGTAGCAAAGGTAAGTGGAATCCATTACCAATTACATTACTGTTCTGATTTTGCTTTGCTTTCAGTTAGAGCAGTTATAATCTCTTCTACTCCTCTCTAGTCATAGACCATCTCTCTCTTCTCTAGCAGTGGCTAAGATGGTGACATCATTTATTCTCTGCTGTGTCTTATCAGCAGAATGAAGCTGCTCAGCCTCTGATCTGATCTATCTACTGATAAAAAAAAAACTTTACCTTAAATGGGTTGTCTCACCATGCTGTTTCACAGAGACAAAGACAGCTTCAGACTCACACTATCTTCAGATTGTGGATGGTTCTGTAGCAGTGATTGACATTTCAGCTCTGCTATTCTGACTTATTCCTTTTACAGCAATATGACTGCAGGGGATTTATATGTAGTGCACAAAAGTACAGAGCTGTAAGCATTAAAACTTGATCTTTACTTAAAGGGGTTGTCTCACTACAAGGATTGCTGCTTTTCATGTTAAAGATCTTGCAAAAAAACAAGTCACTTTGCAATATGTGTCCATTATCAGTGTCCTACCTATTCCTAGATATCCCCTCTTATATGGGCTGCACCAGCTCCTCAGGTCGCTATAGCTACTGACCTGTTTAATCTCTCCTGATAGGCTGCCAGCACTGGTTGCTATAGCTACAGACCTGGCTTCTACTGCAGCCTAGTAGAAGCCAATAAACATGCCCCTGAATTCTAAAATGAAACTAAGAAAACAGGACTGAAGTAAGAGGAATCTGTGTAGTGAGACAACCCCTTTAAATAAACAAAGCTCCTATGCTAGAGATAAGTCTCATCAGGAAGTGTCTCCCCATGGTCAAACTGACTGAAAGCAGCTTAGATCAATCAGATAAAAGGCAGAGCAGGAAGAGGTGGGGATAGATGGTCAGCAAAATCAAAACAGCAATGTATTTGGTAATAGTCTTCATTTTCCTTTTCCTGCATTTTCAAATCCAATTGTTGAAGTGAGAAAACCCCTTTAAGAGTTATTGACTAAGGAGAAGCATTGTACCACCCTGTCAGGTCTGCAGAGCACAGTGATGTATAATGACATCAATGATAACACAGTCCCTCAGCAGCTAACAATGTGTCTAGGCAGTATGTATGTTTTTCTCTCTTATTAGAAGTTTCTTCCAATGACAAATACATTTCTGTTAGATCACATTTATAGCCAGACATCCTGCTTGGACAGCATCATTGTTTTTCACAACCAGTAGTAATAACTATGTAACATGCACAGCTAGGGACAGCAATGTATTTGGTAATAGTCTTCATTTACCTTTTCCTGCATTTTCAAACCCAATCATTGAGGTGAAAAAACCCCTTTAAGATTTATTGACTAGGGAGAAGTCTTGTACTGTCCTGTCAGGTCTGCAGAGCACAGTGTAATGACATCAACGATAACAGACATCCTGCTTGGACAGCATCATTGTTTTTTACAACCATCAGTAATATCCATGTAACAGGCACAGCTAGGAACAGGGACTAGCAAAGCTGAAATGTCAATCACTGCTGTAGACCCACTCACAGCCTGCACAGAGTGGCAACCTGAGTACTCTGTGAAGAGTGAAAATAGCCAAAAGGAACAACCCCTTGAAGACTCACCCTTCCAATTTCTTTCTGTTAGGCAGAAGGATAGAAATAAATCCAAGAAGAGCCTAACAAAGAATGCGGAAACCAGTTGACTATGTCCCCAAGAGACTAAGTTATTGTCTAGGTACCTTTGAGGGATGTTTATGCGCAATATTTCTCAAGGCCTTTACAGCAACCACATGGACGGCTAGAGGTTGGTTGGACGCCGCGGAGGAGAACCCTGGGATGTATTTCAAGATCCGCTTGATACAATTTGCTTGTGCCGCATTCCCAAGAGACTTTAGGGCCAAGATGATGTCTTCTCTCTGCACGTTCTCAGTTGCTTCAGCCAGAAGATCGTGTAAAGGCTGCGAAAGGAGATCACAGAAAAGTTACTCTTCCCAGTAATATTTTATAGGAAGCCCTAATCTTGGACACATCTGAAATGGGGATATAACAAAGGCAAATGTTCTGTTTTAGTATATTTTTCTTAAATAAACTTAATAGCTTCTTCCATTTGCAAAATATGTTGGAATCACTAAACAGGCCACCTAAAGCCACCATGGGCCATATTAGGTTGTACAGTATTCTGGTCAAAGTAACAATAACATGGACTTCTTTCTCTAATAATGGTTTCCCACTAGTCCCCTGGTATTCACCCTTTACCCCCTTAAACAACTCCCAGGTTGCTTCCCCCAGTGTGGTCACTTGGGGTGATGGCTGGCGTGAAGGTGTGGTACAGAATGCACAAGTAGAGGCAAGGTCAGGTCAGAGGCAGAAGGTCAGGACAGGCGGAGACCATTCATAAATGGGTCGCAGGCAGAAGGTCAGGACAGGTAGAATTGAATTGTAAATGGGTCAGAGGTAGAAAGTCAGAACAGGTGGAGTTCAATTGTAAATAGGTCACAGGAAAGAGGTCAGGATAGGTGGAGTTCAATCATGAATGGATCACAGGCAGAAGGTCAGGACAAGCAGAGTTCAATCATAAAAGAGTAATAGGCAGGAGGTCAGGACAGGCAGAATTCAATCATAAATGGGTCACAGGCAGAAGGTCAAGATATGTGGAGTTCAATCGTAAATGGGTCACAGGCAGAAGGTCAGGACAGGCAGAGTTCAATCATAAAAGGATTACAGGCAGGAGGTCAGGACAGGCAGAGCTCAATCATAAATGGGACACAGGTAGAAGGTCAGAACAGGCAGCATTCAATTGTACATGGGTCACAGGCAGAAGGTCAGGACAGGCAGTGTTCAATCATAAATGAGACACAGACAAAAGGTCAGGACAGGCAGCATTCAATTGTTCATGGGTCACAGGCAGAAGGTCAGGACTGATGGAGTTTAATTGTAAATGGGTCACAGGCAGAAAGTCAGGACAGGTGGAGTTCAGGCTCCAAGACTCATGGGTTCAGGTATAAAATCTCAGCTTGGGCCTCTCTCCTCCAGACTACAGATCTTCACTGCTGTGGACCACTATTTTTTGACAACAGATTCCCTACTTTTTGGAAAATTATTCCTATTTAACTCGGTTGTCCAACTGAAGAATATTTATTTGAAATGTGGCCAGGATGAAGAAATAAAAAAAAAACTTGTGCGGAATATGACAAAAGTCACCCCCACAGCTCTTATTGCAGGTATCAGGATGTCACCTAAGCCCCGCCACTGGTCAACACATGTCATTGAGGAGGCACCCAATTAAGCAAAAGGCAAATTCCCTCAATTTAGATGCAAGGCCTATCAGATCCCAATCCAGATAGGGAAATGGCCCCAGCAGGGAGTCTGAGCCTCAAATGTTCCTCACTAATCTCGTTAGCAACTGGCCAAGGCCAGGGTGGACATGTGCTCCAAGAGGCAGAGCAATAAAAAAAAATGTAGCAGACACCGGTGCTGAAGTTCCATAAGGAATTATGGAATAGCCATACGTCACAGGGACACCCCAGTTTTATTTGTAAATATGAACGCGCCCCACACGCGTAGCTGCCAATCCCTCGCTTGTAGGATCCACGGGCAGGGAAAAAAGGGAAATTAGTACCAGGAACAGAGCAGCGACCCAGTGTTTGGTACCCAGTTGTAGCTTGGACCCATCCAGTTCTGATGGTACCAGGGGCACAAAGCTGCGGCATTGCCCTGCTTCGATATGGTCTGTTTCATGTCCGAAGCCAAAAACAGCATGGTCTGGGAGGGAAGAGAGTGTAGACCATCCCAGGGGCATGAGAGGGTGTGACAGGGGGTGTGAAGGGGGTGTGACGTGGGATGTCCCAGTATGGTTAAAATTCTGAGCCCACCTGGGCTCAGGGTTCTCTCCATTGGGAAAGGTGGTTATGCTGAGTGTAACTGGAGCTTCTAGTAGGCTGCAGTCACTCCCTATGTATGCCCATCACAAGGCCAACTAAGGTAACTAGATACATCATGCCGCTTCTTGTCTGTACCCATATCCGTATTTGCAGCTCTGATCAGTATATGTAGAGTTGTATCCCTATGTATATATTATATGTCTAGTGCGCCCACAAGGTGATTAAATTTATAAACTTTTCTTCCTGAGCTGGTCTGTTGTCTTGATCACCCCGATCCCACGTGTCCGTTTTCTCGGTCTCTAATATCTCTATCCAAGGCACGTTCCTGACCTGGCTATGAGTCTGTAACAGACTAGGCTTATAACTAACAAGGAACTGGTGGCAGTCTACCAGGCTGGCAGAGTTCTGTTTCACTGGTGCGGGTATACAGATCTCTCCTAGTCGTTCATGGTTGTGGGTGAGTGGGTTATTCTCTTGCACTCCCAGGGTCTTCCTGTGTCGGTGTGGACAGGGTTTAACTGTTGAAACCATATCTGGCTGACCTTGCATATCCATTGGGAGAGCGCAATATCACAAATACATCCCAAGTCAGTCCGTCGACCCTCGAGTTGCCATGGGTCTTCCTGACACCTCTCAAGTGCTGTGTCTCTCCCTTCTTCTGTTTTCATCTGCTACTCCGAAAAGGGGATGTCAACACTACCGCCACTGATTGGTGGCAGCGGTCACTATTCCCCTCTGGGCCAGTCCAAGCCTGTTTTTGACATCCCCATTAAGTAGAAGCAGCAGATGAAAACAGAAGAATGGAGAGACCCAATATAGATGTCTGTGGTGTGGGGCCAGCCACAGTCATTTCACGTCATTTTGGGTGTCTGGGCTTGCTCACAGTGTCAGACT
Source organism: Phyllomedusa bahiana (assembly GCA_025379985.1). Classification (NCBI taxonomy): domain Eukaryota; kingdom Metazoa; phylum Chordata; class Amphibia; order Anura; family Hylidae; genus Phyllomedusa; species Phyllomedusa bahiana. The sequence continues at coordinate 158,646 of JAODAL010001243.1, read as the reverse complement.
GGGGTATCTATGGCCCATCAGTGAAATTTCATTCTGGGAGATGATTCTTGGGTCCCACCAGTGGAGTGATTTTGGAGCCCACAGTGGGTGATTCTGGGGCCTACATGTGGAGTTGATTCTTGGGGACCACCAGTGGAGTTGATTCTATGGGCCCACCAGTGGAGTTGGTTCTTGGGGCCCACCAGTTGAGCTGATTCATGGGGCCCACCAGTGGAGCTGAGTGTTTGGGACCGCCAGTGGAGCTGTTTCGTGGGGACCGACAGTGGAGTTGATTTTATGGGCCCACCAGTGGAGTTGGTTCTTGGGGCCCACCAGTGGAGTTGATTCTTGGGGCCCACCAGTGGAGTTGATTCTTGGGGACCACCAGTGGAGTTGATTCTTGGGACCACCAGTGGAGTTGGTTCTTGGGGCCCACCAGTGATTGATTCTTGGGGTTCCATGGAGTTGATTTTGGGACCACCAGTGGAGTTGATTCTATGGGCCCACCAGTGGAGTTGGTTCTGGGCCCACCAGTGGAGTTGATTCTTGGGGCCACAGTGGAGTTGCTTGGGCCCACCAGTGGAGTTGATTCTTGGGGCCCACCAGTGGAGTTGATTCTTGAGGCCCACCAGTTGAGCTGATTCTAGGTGCCCACCAGTGGAGTTGATTCTAGGTGCCCACCAGTGGAGTTGATTCTAGGTGTCCACCAGTGGAGTTTATTCTCGGAGCCCACCAGTGAAGTTTATTCTCGGGGCCACCAGTGGAGTTTTCTTGGGTCCCACCAGTGGAGTTGATTCTCGGACTCCGCCAGTGGAGTTGATTCTTGGAGCCCACCAGTGTAGTTGATTCGTGGGGCCCACCAGTGGAGTTGATTCTTGGTGCCCACCAGTGGAGTTGATTCTAGGTGCCCACCAGTGGAGTTGATTCTTGGGGTCCACCAGTGGAGTTAATTCTTGGAACCCAACAGAGGAGTTAACTCAGGTGGCCCACCTATGGCGTTAATTCTGGGGTCCCACTCTACAGCTACTGTACATGCCTTTATACTCTGCCTCTTACCAGAGACTGGAAGAAGAATACTATATATATATATATTTTTTTTTTAATTTCACGTGGCCCCAGGAGCTGTCTATTAGATACTCTTTGGATGAGGACAACCCCTTTAAATGCTGCTACATTTCTAGAACAGCCCTTTTGCTATGGAGGACCCAGCACGCCCATGTACTGCAGTCATAACCCCTTCGAGAATGATGTAATACTTCTGTTCCCCTGCGGAGGCAGTGCAGGAAATTTAAACAATTACTGCTGGGCTTGTATGAAGATTACAGCCTATTTTGGGGCAAATCTTCTACCAAAAAGGGATTTTCCAAAGCAGACATCCTCTCCTTTATGCATAAAGTGCTGAAATATTTCAAATGACCCCGTAGCTTATATATGTAAAAGACTTAGTAAGAAATGAATACTACAATAAAGGCGCGCTGCCATTCAATATTCCTTTATCTCTCCAGGAAGAAGGCAATTTGAATATAGACTATAGCAGCTTTGAAGTCACCAGAAGCCTATGACATAGCATAAATGAAATAATACATTTTTTTGCTGATAGTGAATTAAACCTGACATTCTCATTTATAAAAGCATTATGCCGTCTAATCGTAAAGCATTCTCCTTTGTAAACGTATTAGCTTCAATAAGACATGATATGATTATATTGTGGGTGGGAAGTAGAGCTCACTTTGGCTGCGTTGTACAGCAGACTCTATGAATTCAGAGATATTCCACATTGACTTCTAGATAAAGCCGATGTTTTCTTTCCAGTCTTGGCAAATGAAAAGACAGCGCTCTTTATATTCACATATTCAGACATAACTTGATTTCCAATGTTAAACTTTTATGGCAACTGAAACTGACAAATATTTTCGATAGCAAAGAAAGAATCAAAAGGGAAAAGCTATTTGGCTTCATTTTTTTTCACCTGGCACTGGGTCTAGTTTAACCTATTAGGAACAAGAATTTTTTATTTTTTTTTTGCTTTGTTTTTGTTATGCCAATAAAAAATACAAGTTATTTAGGGTTTGTTCATGTGACCGATTTTAACATAAAATTCTGTGTGAAAACCGAGCCCCATTCATTTGGATGAGCAGTCTGTGCTATACTTCACACTGTGATCTACAGAGTGGATGTTTTTCTTTTGCATGGCAAAGTTCAAATCCAACCAAAAGGAATGGACAGCTCCTACTAGGATTTGTTTGCCCAAAACGGGGCAAAACAGGGTCTATATCAGAGGTGATAAATCTAATGCAGAAATTCCAGTTATCTCCTGGAGTCGACCTTGGATTTTTCTGTTGACGCGTGAACATTACCTTCAAAGCTACAGAGGAGGAATATAGAAAAGTGTCTGTTACCATTTATGTACTGTAGGTAGGTAGACGCATAGGGCAACATGTATGAGCGGGGCTGCACAAGAAGTCTGTTGTCTTTTCAGCCTAAAAACTAGTGGCATTCGCTCTATTTTTAATCAGGCGCATTACAGGGCGACCTGTAATGCGCCTGAGATCGGGGGGGGGGGGGGGGGGGGGTGTGGAGGTGGGGTGTGCTGCACTACAACTGTACAAAGCTACACCTTTATAGCTTCAGTACGGCAGATCCAGGCTCATTACTGCTGGAACAGGTAGAGCACTTTACAAGGGGTTTACCTGAGCCAGAAGTGTCGCTTTGTAGCTAGAAAGCGCTAAATCTATGACCCGCAGTAGAACAGGTTCATAGATTCAGGCGCATTCTACACTGCTAATGCGTGCAAAAAAAATGGCGCCTGAGCGACAAAAATCATACATGTCGCCCATAAAGGGGGGATTTCAGGTATAAAAAAAAGTTGCAAGTTTTGACATGAACAGACTTTTGAAAAAATTTGCAATTTTTTGGTTTATGTGCCACTTTCACCACTTTCCAAAAATGTGGATGTAGTTTAGCATTGGAAGGGTGAAGACTTTTGTAGCATGGTGCATTCACTACAATTTCTGCAAAAATTGGGCCACCAGTGGAGATGATTCTTGGGGCCCACCAGTGGAGTTGATTCCTGAAGCCCACCAGTGGAGTTGATTCTTGGGGCCCACCAGTGGAGTTGATTCTTGGAGCCACCAGTGGAGTTGATTCTTGAGGCCCACCAGTAGAGTTGATTCCTGAGGCCATCAGTGGAGTTGGTTCTTGGGGTCCACCAGTGGAGTTGGTTCTTGGGGTCCACCAGTGGAGATTGATTCTTGGGGCCCACCAGTGGAGTTGATTCTTGGGGCCCCCAGTGGAAGTTGCTTCTTGGGGCCCACCAGTGGAGATGATTTCTTGGGGCCCACAAGTGAGTTTATTCTTGGGCCCACAAGTGGAGTTGATTACTCGGCCCACAAGTGGAGTTGATTACTGAGGGCCCACCAGTGGAGTTGATTCTTGAGGCCATCAGTGGAGTTGGTTCTTGGGGTCCATCAGTGGAGATGATTCTTGGGGCTCACCAGTGGAGTTGATTCTTGGGGCCCACCAGTGGAAGTGCTTCTTGGAGCCACCAGTGGAGATGATTCTTGGGGCCCACAAGTGGAGTTTATACTCGTGCCCACAAGTGGAGTTGATACTCGGGGCCCACAAGTGGAGTTGATACTCGAGGCTCACCAGTGGAGATGATTATTGTGGCCCTCCAGTGGAGTTGGTTCTTGGGGTCCACCAGTGGAGATGATTCTTGGGGCTCACCAGTGGAGATGATTCTTGGGGCCCACCAGTGGAGTTGATTCGTGGGGCCCACCCCTGGCCGTGCTTCTTGGAGCCACCAGTGGAGTTGATTCTTGGGGCCCACAAGTGGAGTTGATACTCGGGGCCCACAAGTGGAGTTGATACTTGGGGCCCACAAGTGGAGTTGATACTCGAGGCTCACCAGTGGAGATGATTATTGTGGCCCACCAGTGGAGTTGATTCTTGTAGCCCACCAGTGGAGTTAACTATGGTGGCCCACCTGTGGCGTTAATTCTGGGGTTCCACTCTACAGCTACTGTACATGCCTCTTATATTCTGCCTCTTACTTTTTTATATCTTTATCTCTGGCTTTCTGTCTCTCCCTAGGATACACATGCAGTTTAAAGGAAACTCCAGATTTGCCCTTCTCAGCAGCCCATCAGGACTTTCTTCTGTTTGTCTGTGAGGCTGTCCAAGTCTGTGTACTCATGTGCTGTTAAGGCATGTTCACACGGCTTAAATCGTTTGCCCTCCAGCAGCCCACGATTCTCTGTATTGTCTGGAGGCGTATTAGTCGCAAGTCCGTGTACCATAGCTGTACAGACCCCAGAAGAGTTGGCAAGTCTCCAGGTCACCTTACGTGTACGTCGCTCAAATAGTGCGGAGTCAGCTGTGCCTGCATCATATGCAGTGGGAGTCGGTTATAATGTACAGCAGAGCTCCTGTCCAGTGGCCCTGGTCACTTAACCCCCTAGATGCCGTGATCCACGACATCTAGGTGGTAACCAGAGGGAGTGGGTCTTCTCTGTCAGTCATAGGCATCCCTGAAATGTGATCATGGGGTGTCCATTGTTGCCATGGTAGCCAAATAAAGGTCTATGGGTCTGCCATATGCAGACAGTTATCGATTAATAAAAGTCAGTCAAATACAGTAAAAAAATGTAATACTTTAAAATTGCTATGTATTATAAATGCGATCAAGCAATCTCATTGCCTAGTCCCATCCTGGAAATATAAAAAACAATAAGAAAAAAATGTGAAAAAAAATAAATATATAAAAAAAAACCAATCCCCCGATTTCCCCCAAAAAACTGCACTTAATTTTATATATATATAAAAAAAGTTACACATAATAGGTATTGCGGCATCAATATAAATTTTTCTCTATACTTTATTCTGTCTTTTTAACCAACCATGAACACTGTGATAAAAAAAACAGCCTCACAAAAAAACAGAGTCAAATGTGATAACAACATGTAATTGAAAATGTTATCCCGCAAAAAATAGCCCACACACTCCTTACGAAAAAGTAAAAAAAAATTTTCTGTCTTTGGGGGGCCTTTCCCACACGCACAGGACAAAAACCGGCCGTTTGCCGGCCGGTATTTGTCCTGTTTTGCGGCCGTCTTCACGGCCGTGGGGGGGGGGCAGTTTTCTCCCGTGAGGGGGAGAACACCCTCCCCCCCCATAGCATGCACAGTTCCGCCCGGAAAACCGGGGGAAAAAGATTGTGCTGTTCAATGTTTTGCCCCCGGTCCGCCGGCGACAAAACAGTCGGGCGGAAAACCCTGCAGTGGGGACAGGGGGGAGCTGCACAGTTTTCCATAGAGCCAATTGTGCTAATTTTTCGGGGGGGTTTTTCGGGCGTCTGCAAATCCAAACCGCCAAAAAACCACCCAAAAACCCTTTTTCTGTGGGCTCCCTTAGAATATTTTGACATCAAAGTGTTATTTTTTTTTTTTTTTGAAGTGACAATGATCTATGGGTTAAGGAGGAGTCTGTTAAAAGTAACAAGTAAGGGTGTGGTCTGTAAAAGGGGGGAGACAAAGTTGAGGACAGTCCCTCTAGCTGTGCCATGGGTTCAGTTTTAAATTTTTATTATTTTTAAATAATATTTTTTTTTTATTACAATAAAAGTAAAATATTGGTGATACATTTCCTTTAAGATGCCTCACAAAACAACCATCTCATATGTATTATATTAGCACAACTACTGTGTGGCCACTACTGGTCAAGCTTAGTCACTAATGCAGTGTTTCTAAACTCCGCCCGGGACCCAACAACGGTCAGATTTCAATTCCCACAGAAAGCACTGACATAATTAATCACCTTTTGGGGGATCCCCCCACAGAAAGCACTGACATAATTATTCACCTGGTCGGGTCTCCAACAAAACACTGACAGTAATTATATCACCTGTGTCGGGACCCCAAAAAGAAAGCATGACGTAATTATTTCACCGTGTCAGGATCTCCAAAGAAAGCACTGACAGTAATTATTCACCTGTGTGGCTCTCCCAAAAATTTGCACTGACATAATTATATCACCTGTGCGGGCTCTCCAACAGAACCCACTAAAAGTAATTATATCACCTGGTCGGATCTCCCCAGAAAGCCTGACGAAATTTTATATACCTGTGTCGGGATCTCCCACAAATGCATGAAAATTAATCACCTGTGCGGATCCCCAAACAAAAGCACACAGTAATTAAATCCCCTGTGTCGGGTCCCCAAACAGAAAGCACGCAATAATTATTTCACCTGTGTCGGGATCCCCCACAGAAGCACGACAGTTTTTAATCACCTGTGTCGGATCTCCCACAGAAAGCAACGACAGTAATTATATCACCTGTTTCGGATCTCCAACAGAAAAGCACTGACAGTTTTAATATCACCTTCCGGGTCCCAACAGAAAGCACTGACAAATTATATCACCTGTTCGGGATCTCCCAATGCACTGACAGAAATTTTAAATCCCGTGTCCGGGATCTCACGAAGCACTGAAAAAGGTATTAACACGTGTCAGATCTCCCACAAGAAAGCACTGACAATAATATATCACCTGTTCGGGACTCCAACAGAAAGCACTGACAGTAATTATATCACCTTGCAGGTCTCCAACAGAAAGCACTGACAGTAAATTATATCACTGTGCCGGATCTCAACGAAAGCACTGACAGAAATTTATATCCCTGTGTCGGGAATTTTCCCAAAACAGAAAGACTGAAGTAATATATATCACCGTGCCGGATCTCCAACAAAAGCACTGACAGTAATTATATCACCTGTGTCGGGATCTCCCAACGAAAGCACTGCCCATATTATACACCGTGTCCGGGATCTCCCACAAAAGCACGACATAATTATATCACCTGTGTCGGGATCTCAACAAAAGCACTGACAGAATTAAACACCTGTTCGGGATCTCCAACAGAAGCACTGACGTATTATATCACCTGTGTCGGGATCTCCCAAAAAGCACTGGACAGAAATTTATCCCTGTGCCGGGATCTCCAAACAAAAGCACTGACAGTAATTTTATCACCTGTGTCGGGATCTCCCAAGAAAGCACTGACAGTAATTATATCACCTGTGTCGGGATCTCCAACAGAAAGCACTGACGTAATAATATCACCTGTGTCAGACTCCCACAGAAAGCCACTGGACATAATTATATCACCTGTGTCGGGATCTCCACAGAATGCATCCCGTAAAAATATCACCTGTGTGGGACTCCAACAGAAAGCATACATAATATATCACTGTGTCGGTCTCCAACGAAAGCACTGACAGTAATTATATCACCTGTGCGGGATCTCCCACAGAAAGCACTGACAGTAATTAATCACCTGTTTTCGGGATCTCCCACAAAAGAAACTGACAGAAAATTATTTCACCTGTGTCGGATCTCCAACGAAAGCACTGACAGTATTATATCACCTGTGCCGGATCCCAACAGAAACCACTGACAGAAATTATATCACCTGTGTCGGTCTCCAACAGAAAGCATGACAGTAATATAATCACCTGTTTCGGGATCTCCACAGAATGCACTGACAGTAATTATATCACCTGTGTCGGGATCTCCAACAGAAAGCACTGACAGTAATTTTATCACCTGTGTCGGGATCTCCAACAGAAAGCACTGACAGTAATTATATCACCTGTGCCGGGATCTCCCACAGAAAGCACTGACAGTAATTATATCACCTGTGTCAGGATCTCCCACAGAAAGCACTGACAGTAATTATATCACCTGTGTCGGGATCTCAACAAAAGCACTGACAGTAATTAATCACTGTGTCGGGATCTCCAACAGAAAGCACTGACAGTAATATATCACCTGTGTCGGGATCTCCCACAGAAAGCACTGACAGTAATTATATCACCTGTGTCGGGATCTCCAACAGAAAGCACTGACAGTAATTATATCACCTGTGTCGGGATCTCCCACATAAAGCACTGACAGTAATTAATTCACCTGTCCCCGGGATTTTCCACAGAAAGCACTGACAGTATTATATCACCTGTGCCGGGATCTCCAACAGAAAGCACTGACAGTAATTATATCACCTGTGTCGGGATCTCCAACAGAAAGCACTGACAGTAATTATATCACCTGTGTCGGGATCTCCCACAGAAAGCACTGACAGAAATTAATACCCTGTGTCGGGATCTCCAACAGAAAGCACTGACAGTAATTATATCACCTGTGTCGGGATCTCCCACAGAAAGCACTGACAGTAATTATATCACCTGTGTCGGGATCTCCAACAGAAAGCACTGACAGTAATTATATCACCTGTGTCGGGATCTCCAACAGAAAGCACTGACAGTAATTATATCACCTGTGTCAGGATCTCCAACAGAAAGCACTGACAGTACTTATAACACCTGTGCCGGGATCTCCAACAGAAAGCACTGACAGTAATTATATAAACCTTTTGCCGGGATTTTCCAACAAAAGCACTGACAGTATTTATATCACGTGTGTCGGGATCTCCAACAGAAAGCACTGACAGTAATTATATCACCTGTGTCTGGATCTCCCACAGAAAGCACTGACAGTAATTATATCACCTGTGTCGGGATCTCCCACAGAAAGCACTGACAGTAATTATATCACCTGTGTCGGGATCTCCCACAGAAAGCACTGACAGTAATTATATCACCTGGCAATACTGAGGGGATCCGGACAAGTTGACCTGTTCTGTCTTGAGGACTGGGGTTGAGAAACATTGCACTAATAGGAGAAATGTATCATTAGACGATCCAGTGATTACCTGCAGAGCTTCCTCTGGGCAAACACTCTCCGTGCTGCAGAACTTATAGACCAATGATCCATAGGCGAGGTAGGACACTTTCCGTAGTAGAGAACTGTGTCTGGACTTTACCGCCTCCAGCAAAGACTGTAAGACATAGTAAAAACTGTATTAGATTTGATGACCATTGGAAAAGTGCTAAGAAATGACAAGGAATGGAGAAATATCAAGTAAAAGTCATTCATATGTTACAGATCAAGCATCACGTATTCAAATCTATAGAGAAATAGACACCATTCATAGCTTGGGAAGACCCATCAACCAAGACATTGCCAAAATTGTGGCCACTCAGATCGGAAAGTAGACACTTATGGGTGACAACTATGAAGAAATATATCATTGATCAATACAGAGATCTTGGCCCTAATAAAGGGGCATCTACAATGTGTAGACAAAAAAAGATTTCCTCGTCATCATAGACAGAATTCTTTACTGTAAGAGCGGTGAGACGGGACATTGTGCTGGAAGAGCCACATTTAAAGGGGACTGGATCTTGAAAGATATAATATTGTAAACCATAGGACCTGGATAACTGGAGATGGGCTGGTAATCCTGGGATTGATTCTATAGGCTGTATTTGAAGCCAAGGACAACTGGTAACCACCTCATCATCATCAGTGCAAGATAAGGGATCTCATCTATGGAAGTGGTACAGGAAAGAGCTGGAGGCACTTGAGGGACACCTCCGATTCTTACTGAACTTGGTTTCCTACATGACATCCATTGAGATTATTATTATAGCGCCGCTATAGTCCACAGCGCTGTACAGAGGTTGTCACTATTCACACTGCTCTCTGTCCCAGATCTACCTATCAGTATGTTTTTTGGAGTGTTGGATAACCAGAGGACCTGGAGGAAACCAACACAACATAGCGAGAACATATAAACTCCTTGCAGATGTCTATGGTGGGATTTGAACTGAGGACCCCAGAGCTCCAAGGAAACAGTGCTAACCACTGAGCCACCATGCTACACTGTGCTAACCCCTGAGACCCTATGATACACTGTGCTAACCACTGATCCACCGTGCTACACTGTGCTAACCACTGATCCACCGTGATACACTGTGCTAACCACTGAGCCACAGTGCTGCACTGTGCTAACCCCTGAGACCCTATGATACACTGTGCTAACCACTGATCCACCGTGCTACATTGTGCTAACCACTGAGCCACCGTGTTACACTGTGCTATCCACTGAGCTAAACTGTGCTGGCTGCTGAACACACATGCTACACTATCCTGACCACTGAGCCACTGTTCTGCACTGTGCTAACCACTGAGCCACTGTGCTACACTGTGCTAACCACTGAGCAACCATGATACATTGTGCTAACCACTGAGCCACTGTGCTGCATCTATGCTAACAAATGAACCACCATGCTACACTGTGCTAACTACTGAGCCACCATACTACACAGTGCTAATCACTGAGACACTGTGCTGGATCTGTGTTAACCACTGAGCCACCATATCACACTGTTCTAGCCACTGAGCCACTGTGCTGCATCTGTGCTAACAACTAAACCACCATGCTACACTGTCCTAACCACTGAGCCACTGCTCTACACTGTGCTCACCACTGAGCCACTCTGCTACACTCTGCTAACCACTGAGCCACTGTCCTGCACTGTGCTAACCACTGATCCACCATTCTACACTGTGCTAACCACTAAGCCACTGTACTAACCACTGAGCCACCATGTTGCACTGTGCTAACTACTGAGCAACCGTGCTGCCCAAATTGATTCATTTAGATGAACTCATGTACTTTCAACCTTACTATGTCATTATGTAGTTTGGCCAATGGCCTCTGTATAATTCCTTAAAGCTCTTGGACATCTATTAGAATTTTAGTTTTATGTTGCAGTAAAGAAGCAGAACCTGCATGATCACTGACAAACAGCAATGCTGTGGTCCTTAAAGGATACAATAGTTTTACCGTACAATGGTCTTTCTTGGGACATTGTATATTGAGTGTGGTTTTAAGAAACAATGTCCCAGACACTGATCCAACCAATTATCATAAATATTTTAAAAGACCTGTATTAGTGAGGTGCATGCAGCGATTGGCAGTCTATAGCGCCTCTCTACAGTACAGTGCGGTACAACATGTCCTGTACTGCTCTTACATGTATTAGTGAGATCCAGGCAGTGATTGGCAGTCAATATGCACCTCTCTACAGTACAGTGCGGTACTACATGTCCTGTACTGCTCTTACATGTATTAGTGAGGCGCATGCATTGATTGGGTGTCTTTAGCTCCTCTCTACAGTACAGTGCGGTACTACATGTCCTGTACTGCTCTTACATGTATTAGTGAGATAAAGGCAGTGATTGGCAGTCTATAGCGCGTCTCAAAAGTAAAGTGCGTTACTACATGTCCTGTACTGCACTTACATGTATTAGTGAGTTTCATGCAGTGATTGGCGGTCTATAGCGCCTCTCTACAGTACAGTGCGGTACTACATGTCTTGTACTGCTCTTACATGTATTAGTGAGGTGCATGCAGTGATTGGCGGTCTATAGCGCCTCTCTACAGTACAGTGCGGTACTACATGTCCTGTACTGCTCTTATATGTATTAGTGAGGTGCATGCAGTGATTGGTGGTCTATAGCGCCTCTCTACCGCACAGCGCGGCACCACATGTCCTGTACTGCTCTTTTCTGTATTAGTGAGGTGCATGCAGTGATTGGAGGTCTATAGCACCTCTATACAGTACAGTGCGGTACTACATGTCCTGTACTGCTCTTATATGTATTAGTGAGGGCATGCAGTGATTGGTGGTCTATAGCGCCTCTCTACAGTGCAGTGTGGTACTACATGTCCTGTACTGCTCTTACATGTATTAGTGAGGTGCATGCAGTGATTGGAGGTCTATAGTACCTCTCTACAGTACAGTGCGGTACTACATGTCCTGTACTGCTCTTACATGTACTACTGAGGTGCATGCCAGTGATTGGCGGGTCTAATAGCGCCATCTACTGTACAGTGCGGCACTACATGTCCTATACTGCTCTTACATGTATTAGTGAGGTGCATGCAGTGATTGGTGTCTATAGCACCTCTCTACAGTACAGTGCGGTACTACATGTCCTGTACTGCTCTTACATGTATTACTGAGGTGCATGCAGTGATTGGCAGTCTATAGCGCCTCTCTACAGTACAGTGCGGTACTACATGTCCTGTACTACTCTTACATGTATTAGCTTATGTCCCTCTAAGGCTATGTTCACACGGCTTAATTGCGGGACGTAATTACGCCCTGCAATTACGCCGTGTGGACGGGGGCGGGGCGGGAGCGGGGGGCCGGCACTTCGTCGGCACATAGACAATCACTGCTAGCGGCGCGTATACGCCGCTAGAAAGGGACATGTCAATTATCTCCCCGCGCGGCGGCTTCGCAGAGCAGAGAGAGGAGACGTAATCCATAGTTCTCTATGAGAACTGTGAATTACCGTAATGAATGGGCCGTTTTCGGCCCGTAATTGGCGCACTCCGGCACGTAATTACAGACCGAAATACGGCCCATTTTAAGCCGTGTGAACATAGCCTTACAGGCTTAGTTACGAATAGCAATAACTGAAAAGTAAGTCACTGCTGTAGAACCAGCCATAGTCTGAACAGAAAGTGGGAGCCTAAGGCCATGTTCACACAGCTTATTATGATGCCTATAGTAGGCGTCGCAACACGCTGGGTGTTTTGGAGCGGGCGCCGGCCCCATAGACATGCATTGTCAGCAGCACACGCGTACTATGCGATCGTATTGTACACGCGGGGCGACGACACGTAATTCATAGATCTCTATGGGAGCTATGAATTACCATAATTGTGGCACGCATTTCACCGCGTATTAAGTGCAATACATGGCGAAATACGCAATAATATAAGCCATGTGAACATACCCTAAAGCTGTAGATCTGACACAGCCTGAACAGGAAATGTGAGCCTTAACCTTGAGAACTGCCCACAGCCTGAACAAGAAGTGGGAGCCTTAAGCTATAGGACCGCCCACTACCTGAACAGGAACTGGGAGCCTGAAGCTATAGAACTGCCCACAGCCTCAACAGGAAGTGGGAGCCTGAAGCTATAGAACCGCCCACAGCCTGAACAGGAAGTAGGAGCCTGAAGCTATAGAAAATGCCCACAGCGCTAACAGGTAGTGGGAGCCTTAAGCTTTAGAACCGCCCACAGCCTGACCAGGAAGTGGGACCCTGAAGCTATAGAACTGCCCACAGCCTGACCAGGACGTGGGACCCTGAAGCTATAGAACTGCCCACAGCCCGAACAGGAAGTGGGAACCTGAATCTATAGAACCGCCTGAACAGGAAGTGGGAGCCTGAAGCTATAGAACGCCACAGCCTGCACAGGAAGTGGGAGCCTGAAGCTGTAGACCTGCCCACAGCCTGAATAAGAAGTGGGAGCCTAAAGTTATAGACTGGCCAACAGCCTGAACAGGAAATGGGAGCCTGAAGCTATAGAAACGCTCACAGCCTGAACAGGAAGTGGGAGCCTTAAGCTGTAGAATTGCCCACAGCCTGAACAGGAAGCGGGAGCCTGAAGCTGTAGAATGCCCACAGCCTGAACAGGAAAGTGGGAGCCTGAAGCTATAGAACTGCCCACAGCCTGCACAGGAAGTGGGAGCCAGAAGCTATAGAATCGCCCACAGCCTGAACAGGAAGTGGGAGCCTGAAGCTATAGAACCGCCCACAGCCTGAACAGGAGGTAGGAATCTGAAGCCGTAGAACCACCCACAGCCTAAACAGGAAGTGGGAGCCTGAAGCTATAGAATTGCTCACAGCCTGAACAGGAAGTGGAATCCTGAAGCTGTAGAACCACCCACAGCCTGAACAGGTTACCCTTTAAGCTTAAAACTAAGAAAAAAAAATGCTCCTCATAATGCAAAAGGCTAAAAAATAGGACAGTGTTAAGGGGTTAAGGACCTACATGTTTATTCAAATTGTGCTTTTTTTTCCAGTCGGAGAGACAATTTTGCCATAACAATCTCTACTCCACCTCTCATCATTCTGTGTTCTGCCAGTAATGTTAGTATTCAGCAGTCGACAGAAAGTAGAGAGAACTGCAGAGTGCGACTTTCAAGTCTTCAGCGCAGATGAACTATGACATGATGTTCAGTACCTTCGCTTCTGCTATTGCTTCCCGATCCGCTTTAATTAAATGTAAAGCCAGTGGTACAGACTGTGCAGCTTCAAACTCACTGAGTTCTCTGAGCTTCACCTTCAAAAACCTCAGAGCCCAATGATTACCGATGGATGAAACAGCGTCTAAAACCCAGCGTCTGCAAACAAGAGAGAAAACACCACTCAAAAAAGATGGACGCAAAATTCCTTAAGGGGAACCGGTGCTTTCTGGAGACCTTGCGGGGTGACCTGTCTTGTGTGTGCGGTTTATTATTTTAGGAATATTAGTTATTTGAAAGCACCATTACTTCCAGGGCGCTGTACACTCAAAGGGGGTCACACACATAACAAAGTACAATGGCTATAGTAAATGACTAACAACTGGGACAGAGGGAGAGAGGACCCTGCCTGCGAAGGCTTACAGTCTACAAGGGTGGAGGAAAGAGACAGGAGGTGAGGGGCAGACAGGTTTGTGGGGTGTAGGGGCGTTAGGGTTATTGTAGGTTATAGGCTGTTCTGAACAGATGGATTTTCAGATTGGTTTTAAAGTTAGTAAAGTTGGAGGAGAGTCTGATGTGTTGGGGCAGTGATGTCCAGAGTATATGGGAAGCACAAGAGAAGTCTGATGTATTGGGGCAGTGAGTTCCAGAGTATGGGGGAAGCACAAGAGAAGTCTGATGTATTGGGGCAGTGAGTTCCAGAGGATAGTGGAAGCACGAGAGAAGTCTGAAGCGCTGTAGCAGTGAGCTCCAGAGAATGGTGGAAGCATGTGAGAAGTCTGATGTATTGTGGCAGTGAGCTCCAGAGAATGGGGGAAGCATGTGAGAAGTCTGATGTATTGCGGCAGTGAGGTCCAGAGAATGGGAGAAGCACAAGAGAAGTCTGATGTGTTGGGGCAGTGAGTTGCAGAGTATGGGGGAGGCACAGGAGAAGTCTGATGTATTGGGGCAGTGAGTTCCAGAGAATGGGGGAAGCACGAGAGAAGTCTGATGTATTGGGGCAGTGAGTTCCAGAGTATGGGGGAGGCACAGGAGAAGTCTGATGTATTGGGGCAGCGAGTTCCAGAGTATGGGGGAGGCACAGGAGAAGTCTGATGTATTGGGGCAGTGAGTTCCAGAGAATGAGGGAAGCACGGGAGAAGTCTGATGTATTGGGGCAGTGAGTTCCAGAGTATAAGGGAAGCACAGGAGAAGTCTGATGTATGGCAGCAGTGAGTTCCAGAGTATAGGGAAAGCACGAGAGAAGTCAGATGAATTGTGGTAGTGAGTTCCAGAGAATGGGGGAAGCACGAGAGAAGTCTGATGTGTTGGGGGAGCGAGGTCCAGAGAATGGGGGAAGCGCGAGAGAAGTCTGATGTGTTGGGAGAGCGAGGTCCAGAGAATGGGGGAAGCACGAGAGAAGTCTGGTGTGTTGGGGCAGTGAGCCCCAGAGTATAGGGAAAGCACAAGAGAAGTCTGATGTGTTTGGGCAGTGAGTTCCAGAGTATAGGGGAAGCACAAGAGAAGTATGATATGTTGGGGCAGTGAGCTTCAGAGTATGGGGGAAGCACGGGAGAAGTCTGATGTATTGTGTCAGTGAGCTACAGAGAATGGGGGAAGCACAAGAGAAGTCTGTTGTGTTGGGGCAGTGAGCTTCAGAGTATAGGGGAAGCACGGGAGAAGTCTGATGTATTGGGGCAGTGAGTTCCAGAGAATGGGGGAAGCACAAGAGAAGTCTGATGTATTGGGGCAGTGAGTTCCAGAGTATGGGGGAAGCACAAGAGAAGTCTGATGTGTTGGGGCAGTGAGTTCCAGAGAATGGGGGAAGCACAAGAGAAGTCTGATGTGTTGGGGCAGTGAGTTCCAGAGAATGGGGGAAGCATGAAAGAAGTCTGATGTATTGGGGCAGTGAGTTCCAGAGAATGGGGGAAGCACAAGAGAAGTCTGATGTGTTGGGGCAGTGCGTTCCAGAGTATGGGGGAAGCACAAGAGAAGTCTGATGTGTTGGGGCAGTGAGTTGCAGAGAATGGGGGAAGCATGAGAGAAGTCTGATTTGTTGGGGCAGTGAGTTCCAGAGAATGGGGGAAGCATTGGAGAAGTCTTGGAGATGGTTGTTTAAGGAGCTAAGAGCAGAGCAGAGAAGAAAGTCCTGTATGGAGCGGTGGTTGCGTGAGGGGAAATATCTGGAGATTAATTCTGAGATGTATGGAGGGGAGAGGTCATGGAGAACCTTGTAGGTCATGGTTAGTAGCTTGAATTTTCTGGGCAATAAGTAGCTAGTGAAGGGATTAGCAGAGGGGAGAGGGGTCATCTACCCATCAGTGGGCGGTGGAGCAGAAGCAGGCAGAAGGCAGTAACACCGGGCTTGTAAGGAAGAACCAACGAGACAGAAACCAAGAGAAAAGATAGAGAACCGACATACAGGGAGTAAGAGACAGATTTAGGAAGACAGTAGAGGGAGACTGCCAAGAAAGATGGAAGTATGAACGCTGATCGGCCTGAGCAGCTAGTCGCCAGCTATTGGCATTCCTAGGTTAACATGATCCTGAGACGCCACTGGAATAGGACGAGCACCAGATATTTTGAGTAGAGATGAGCGAACAGCAAAATGTTCGCGTTCGAGTCGAACTTCAAACAGTACAGTAGTGGTGTTTGGTTCAAGGTTCGACTCGAACTGGAACCCTAATAAAGTCAATGGGAGAAGATGTTCTGGTTAATATTTATAGCTATACAGGTGAGGGGAAGCTGGAATTAGCATCCATAACAGTAACCTGGATACCTGGAAGGACTTAGTGAAGAAAATTTGGCTCTAAGAGTGACAGAAAAAAAACTGAGAGGCTAAAATACTGCTTGCAAGCCTTGTACATGTGATATTTGTGGTGGCATAAAAATTAACCCGAACATCTTCTCCCATTAATTCTAATGGGGTCCGAGAGTTCAACTTGAACCTCGCACCAAACACCACTACTGTTCGGAGTTTTTTACTATTCGCTCATCAATAGTGAACATCTATGTGAGTCTGGGAACTGTAAAAACAATATGGAGAGCACGAACACACAGAGGACAGAAGCAGTTACCTATCAGAGTAGGCAACAGATAGGCGACATTACAGCTATAAGGGGAATAAAATCACCAGCAAAAATATTCCCCATGTCCAATTAAATTATGCAGCAACATAAGAAAAGGTCAAAGGTCAAGGTCATCTGGGCTTTATTTGTCCTACAATCTTTAGTGGTTTATGACACCAATAACTGCATAATTTAGGTGACATTATGATTCTATTTTTGTTGGGGGAGTTTACTTTAGTTACATCTCTTTTGGCGACTGTATAGATGGATCAAAAATGATTTTAGTCTAAAAGTAAAAAAAAAAAATAAAAATAAATAAATTTAAAAAAAAATCTGTATAAAATGCAAAGTGATTTTTGGGGTTTTGTACTGAATGTATTAGAGTTAGGTTTCTGCAGTTTTAAAAAAGGACGTTGGTCCTAAACAATATCTGAGTTAAATTAAAGGGCGGGTTCCCAACATAGGTAGGATAAGCCATCAAAGTCTGATAGGTGCAGGTCCCAGCTCTGCGATCTGCACCCGTTTAGGAAACGGGCCCCTGAAAGTATCAGTACGGAGGGGAGAGCCGGTTGTGCTTGAGCACAACTCTCCATTCTGTTCTATGGGAGTTCTGAATATGGCCGAACACACCGCTCCCATAGAAGTGAATGGAGAGGCGTGCGCAGTCGTGACTGTCTCTCCATCCTGAGCTGACACTTTTGGGGGCCTGTTTCTGAGATAGGTGTGGGTCTCAAAAGTAGGACCTGCACTTTTCAGACTTTGGTGGCCTATCCTATTGAAGCACCATTAAAGTCTATGGTGTGAAAAACCCTTTAAGCAGCAGCTGTTCCTCCAGGTATGTAGCTGTTTAGTGTATCTATATGGTAGTAACGTCCTTCCATTCTGAGAAGAAACCAACTTAAATTAGAAAATTACTTGAATTCCTAATAAAATATCTCGGTCTTAGTTGACCAACGGAGATAGTTCTCTATGACGTAAATTTCTTATCCTGTTGATACGTATATATTAGTTATATTAAATTAGCATTACTCACATCAGTCCTTGTCCCTATAGGAGCTCACAGCCTAAATGTCATGTTAATTTAATGGTTGTGTGTGTTTTTGGAGTGTGGGATGACACGTGGAGAACATGCAGATGTTTCCCATTATTGGACTCTAAACCCAGGACCCAAGGCAACAGTGCTGACCACTGACCCACCATTGGTTTTATACTTGTTCTATATTTTACCTGTAATGAGTCCTTCCTGAAAATTGTTTCCATAAGCTTTCAAGATGTTCATATTTTGACAGTCGTAAAAGTTGCACCAATTCCAAAAACTTCTCTGGAGACCCCTTAGATAATGGTCCTACGTTATGTTGTACTAAATACTGCAGAAGTTCAATAATCTGTGGGAAAAAAAGAAAAAAAAAACAATTAATATGTTTAGTCGCTATCGTATCCAATCTAAGAGCTTCATTCATTACCAGTCCTTACATCCCAAAAAGACAAGGACAGTGGATTTTTTTCTAAAGCTGTAGACTTTCAAACCAATAACAATGTGTTCAACTATGACGAGCGCTGAATGTTGATTGATCAATTGACAAATTGGGGTCCACTAATTGAATTTTTTTCTGGGGGCTCACCAGTTGAGTTCATTCTTGGGGACCACTTCTGGAGTTCATTCTTGGGGACCACTACTGGAGTTAATTCTTGGAGCCCATCAGTGGAGTTGGGGGCTCACCAGTGGAGTTCATTCTTGGGGACCACCAGTGGAGTTGATTCTTGGGCCCACCAGTGGAGTTCATTCTTGGAGCTCACCAGTGGAGTTCATTCTTGGGGACCAGCAGTGGAGTTGATTCTTGGGGCCACCAGTGGAATTAATTCTTGGAGCCCATCAGTGGAGTTGATTATTTGGACCCTCCAGTGGAGCTGATTTTTGGACCCCCCCAGTGGAGATGATTCTTGTGCCCCGCCACTGGAGTTGGTTCTGGGGGCCCAATCTACATCTGCTGTACATGCCTCCTATACTCTGCCTCTTGCTTCCTTCTCTACCTATCTACCTCTCTCCAGGATACATATGCATTTGAAAAAGCTACTCCAGATCTGCCATTCTCATCGGCCCGGGGGCGTCCCCGGTCCTCCTGTGGGCCAGTCCTAACCTGCCCACATAATAGTGCCCGATAGTGCCCAAACTACAAAAACGCTAAAGGTTATTTGCCTCCTTTGTCCATAATGTCCACTTTTTTCGAATCACATATAATCATTTTGTGCAGAGATAATGCTTCGCTCGTCTTCCAGCTCAGAGGAGAAGAGCCTTCCCTGTGTTTAGCGACAGGCACGTGTGTATAGTGCGGTATATTTATCGCTTTTTCTTCACAATTATATATCAGCAGCAGAACCTTCCCTCCAATGACACTTTATTCAGATGCCAATTATGAAATTTTATACAGCAGAAAATACTTTCTTAAATGCATAGTACATTGCAATACAAAGCATTGTCAGGATCTTCCCGGCAATCACGTACCTGGCTTTCTGCGTTTTTTGTTCTTAACAAGTGAATAGGAGTTTGAATCAGTTTCCTCTCAAAGTGATAGCGTAGTGACTCTTTGGTAATATAGTCATTATTCTCTGGGGTCGAATGAATCTGCTCTTGAACTGCTTGTAACACAAGTCTCTGCCTGCGAACAGTAACAATGATATGAATCGTGTACAGTATTATATAGGAATTTGTACACCTTGAATAAAACAAGCTCCTCTGCTGCACAGTGGTGCATTTGCTTCTTTGTTAGAGACTCTGTATTTTCCATTTAAATATGGGGCTGCCGCTAGACTTGGTGCGCTTTCTTCTATTCTAATACTATCTAGGGCAGGATTTATCCAAAGCACTTTTGCACAGCATTTATCTTAGATTTTTGCTAAACTGGGTTAAAGTAGATGATAGGTACTGGAATATTTTGCTTGGGCTTGAAACACCTTTATTCATTTCCTATTCGTTTATCTCCATTAAGCTACATAATGGTAAATTCCTGTGCACCGCTCTGGTTCAAGGGCATATTATACAGGCAGACAATTCGGCTTCTATGGGATCCCTGGAACGAGGCTTCTATGGGGTCCTTGGAACGAGGGGGCTATGAGGAATCAATCTCATTCACTTTATGAGGCAGTGAGTGTCTATGCCGGTCTCCTCTCTGTATATTAAATGCACTGTAGGGTCCACGGAAAGAGGGGGCTATGACAAATAGATCTCATCCACAATATTGGGCAGAAAGGGTTTATAAATGTTTCCCTTTTGTAAACTTAAAGGGGTTGTCTCACTACATTGATTCCTCTTACCTCAGAACTGTTTTCTTGGTTTCACTTTTAATCGGGGGCGTTTTCTGGCTTTCCTAGTTGCGTAGAAGCAGGTCTGAAAGCTATAGCAACATGCTGGCGCAATGGGAAAAAATCTAAAGGGTCTGTAGCTATAAACCGTGCTGGCCCCATCAGGGAGAACAACAGGTAGTAGCTATAGCAACCAGTGCGGCAACCTATGGGAGAGATCGAACAGGTCTGTGCTATAGGACCGAGGATTGATGCAGCCCAAAAAAGGGGGGATATCTGGAATAGGAAGGACATTTTAATGGCTATATTGCAAATACTTTTTTTTTTCAAGATCTTTCACATAAAAAGCAGCGATCCTTGTAGTGAGATAACCCCTTTAATGCATTGTGGGGTCCTTGGGAAGAGGGGTCTATGATCAATTTCATCTACTTTAAAGGGCAACACGTGTCTATGTCGGTCTTCCCACTGTATATTAAATGCATTGTGGGGTCCATGAAAAAAGGGGGCTATGCAAAAAATCCTCCATTTTGGGCAAAAAGGGGCTATAAATTCTCCCTTTTGAAAAATTAAGGGGGGGGGCCACTACATTGATTTCTTACCTCAGTCCTGTTTTTTGGGTTTCACTTTGAATTTGGACGTGTTTATGGGTTCCCAGCTGCAGTAAACCAGGTTGTAGCTAACAACCATGCTTGGCAGCCTATAGGGAGATTAAAAAAGGCGTACTTAGAAACCGTTTTCGGGGCAGCCAATCAGGAAGGATTCAAAACAGGTTGTAGATATAGGCCATGCTGGCAGCCTTCAGAGAGATGAACAGGTCTGTAGCATAGAACCATGCTGGCGCCCATCGGAAGATTTTAAAGGGCTGTAGTTTTAGGACCCCCAGGGCTGATGCAGCCCATACAAGAGGTGATTTCTTAATAGGAGGACACTGTTAATGGACATTTTTGCAAAGTACTTGTTTTTGCAAGATCTTTAAAAAAAAAAAAAAAGAAGCAATCCTTGTAGTGAGACAACCCCTTTAATGCATTGTGGGGTCCTTGGAAAGAGGGGGCTATGGCAAATAGATCTCATCCACTTTATGGAGCAGATAGGGTCTATGCCAGTCTCCCCTCTGTATATTGAATGCACTATGGGGTCCTTTTAAAGAAGGGGATGTGACAAATTAATCTCATTCACTTTATGGGGCAGAAAGGGTCTATACCTGTTTCTCTTTTGTAAACTTAATGCATTGTGGGGTCCTTGGGAAGAGGGGGCCATGATCAATTTCATCTACCTTACAGGTCAACAAGTGTCTATGTCAGTCTTCCCACTGTATGTTAAAGGTATTGTGGGGTCCTTAGAAAGAGGGGAAAATGACAAATAGATCTCATCTACTTTACTGAGCAGCAAGTGTCTTTGCCGGTTTCCCCTCTGTGTAATAAATGCATAAGTGTGGGAGATTTAATCTATAGTGCACAAGGCTACAGGCCTCAAAGTAAACAAATTAATTAGTCTCCTTTATTTGTTAGAGATAACACACTCTGTTCTCAAGCTGCAGTCTTTCCTGGTGGCATCACTCCCTGTTCTCTGTTTAATCAGGAGAAGAGACATGGACGGTAACCTAGAGGAACTTGTGTGCACTCAAAGCAGATACAATCTCTCTTATCTCCTGACCAAGGCAATATCAAGAGACTAATGCATTTAGAAAAAGTCTTCAGTTACTGTTCCCTACATGCTGGAACCTAAGCTTTGTAGTGACAACCTCTTTAAGGTGAAGATCTTCCATATCCTCTAAAAGCACCATATTGAGGGATCATCATTGATAAACTGTGAAATGCTTTCAGACTTTACCTTGCTTCAACCACCAAGGAGCCCTCAATTTCATTGAACGGTGTGAACTGGTGGACTTCTTGCACCTCGGCCTCCAATAAACGGCCTCCCATCTCCGTACCCTTCACCTTATAATTATAGGTAGCCGCCGCTCGGGAATTTTTGTTTCTCTCAAGAAGAGAAGAAATTACAGACAGAACTGTTATTTAGAAGCAACTAAAGTAAGAAAGGATACGAAGAACATATTCAGTCAGGACCCTACCTGCTTACAGCTGGGACAGGTGTGGAGATAGGCATTGCCGCTGACCATCCGGGCTCGGTGCTCGCAGGTGTTTAGGTCTATTGATTTGATAACGAGCAGATGGTTTGTTCTTTGGTTTTCTTGTAGCAAGTAGTTGCTGTAGCATAAGCCTCCAATGCCGTTCTGCCATAAGAACATATGAAATGACACCAGGTTCAAACAGATGAACTGAACATAAAAAATATGTCATCTATATATCTGTATCAAAGACGACCCAGAATGATGTTTACTATTGCTGTAACATTAAACAGGATCAAATAATGGCTCCTTTCTGGCAGAAAAAGCGCCATATCCATCCACTGGCCATGCCTGGTATTACAGCTCAGCCCCATAAAAGGAGTATTCCCATAGCATATCGATAGGACATGGCAAAAAAGTGCATTTTCCACACTTATCTTGATAATGGACCCTCAGAAAGTCTCTTAGCACAACAAAGAGTAGGTCGTACTTGCATAGTACTCTTCATTCTGTTCTATGGGAATTCCAAGTACGACTGAATGAGTGTTCTCATTTGCACTCAGAACTCCCATTGAAATGAATGAACAGGTGCCACGCAAGTCCGACCTACTCTCCATTCTAAAGGGGTAACGTTCCTCATTAGAGAGAGGCACCATGTAGGTGTGTGGGGACAGAAATTTAAATAGGCTTATGGGAAATAGCCAGGACTCTTCTGGGCCACCTATTGCATGTAACGTTCCTCAATTCACATCTGACTCAGAACCGTCTTAACAGCATTATGGGCCCCTGGGCTGTACACTGCAGTGGGCCCTGTCCAAGTACATGATATCACACTAGGTCATGCCTTTAGCCACCCCCAAGCACACCCATATTATCATGTCACTTATGTCTGGACACCGGCAGCCTGCAGCCTACAAGACTGATTGGCAGGGAGCCTTGAGCTCTCTTCTCCACCATGGTTTTTAACCGTTTGTATCCTAAAAACCCACAAACAGTAAATAAGCAAAGCCAACAAAGGGATCCAGGGTATGTTTCTTGTATTCCTGGGACAAGCATACCCCACCTGGGGCCCCTATACTTGTGGGGCCCCCGGGCAACTGCCTAGTGTGCCCAATGGAAAAGATGGCCCTGATCTGACTCACTGAACCTTGCAATGTAAATGGGATTAAAGCCAACCAGATGTTCATCTGCAGACAGCTGTTTCTTGGTGTCTACTCCTCATCAATGCAATGTAGAATACTGGGTGGCTGGGTGAGAGGCTCCAGTGTTAGCTCAAAAAGGGTAACGTTCCTCATTAGGGATAGGAAACACGTAAGTTTGTGAAGACTTATACACCATTAGCGGCTCCACTTAAATATAAATAAACTCTGAAGGGTTCATGGGAAATAAGCTATGATTCTGTAGCACCACATCACGTCACAACCGACTCACTAAACCTTACAATGTGATGGAATTAAAGCCAACCAGATATTCATCTGCAGACAGGGTACCTCTCCTTAGTGAAGAAGGTTTCCACTTTTGAGCTACATATCTCTCATCTAGCCAATCAGTATTGTACTCTGCACTGACGCGGAGCAACGTCCCGAAACAGGTGTCTGCAGATGATTATCTGGTTGGCTGTAATCGGATCCCGGCAATGTAACTATTTAGATGCTATGGTATGCATCTAAATTATTAATATATGGGGCCATGAGCCGCTGCACCCCCTGGTCGCCCCCACTTTCCCAAGGAGTCATCACAGGGTGCCGTTCAGTTGCGAAGGCAGACGGAGGTCTATTGCTGGCCCCCATAGCTGCCATGTTTGTACTCATAGGCAGGGTGTAATAAGAGATGGATGAAATGGATTTATATGTGAGTACTGCACTAAATATTACTGTAAAAAAAAAGTACAAAGTATTTAAAAATGTAAAAATATAAAGATAAAAAATAAAAAAAATGTAATTAAATTTTTCATATTTATCATATCAAAACAATAAGAAAATAACTAAATAAGTAGCACAATAAGTATCGCCACATCCAGAAAAGTCCAATCTCATATAATAACCCTTTGTTTATCCCACACGGTGAATACTGTTAACCCCTTAATGACCGCCCACTGGCTTTTGACTG
Organism: Phyllomedusa bahiana; assembly: GCA_025379985.1. Lineage (NCBI taxonomy): Eukaryota > Metazoa > Chordata > Amphibia > Anura > Hylidae > Phyllomedusa > Phyllomedusa bahiana. Next base: position 134,197 of record JAODAL010001243.1, on the reverse strand, counting down.
CAGCAGATCTTGTTCTCTGTCGACAGTGACACCAAAAAACGTCACTCCTACTGAGGGGGTTTGTGGCTCCCAACTCCGTAACTGTGCAAGGAACAGAGCTATAGTGAACAGCAACGTTCCTAGAACAGTCTCTGTAACAGCAGGGACCAGAGAAAGCCTTCAATCCCCATTAGTTAACCCTTTGATTGCTGCGGTCCTTAAAGATGATTCCCCTGCTCCATTGGGTCATCGGGATCCCCAGTGCCTGATGGAGCCTGGGGAGTATCTATACAGTCAGTCCGGGGGGCCTAGAGTAGCCCAATAGAGCCTGGGGAATATCTATACAGTCAGTCCAGGGACCTAGAGTAGCCCAATAGAGCCTGAGGAATGTCTATACAGTCAGCCCTGGGGACCTAGAGTAGCCAATAGAGCCTGGGGAATATCTATACAGTCAGCCCTGGGGACCTAGAGTAGCCCAACAGAGCCTGGGGAATATCTATATAGTCAGTCCTGGGGACTAGAGTAGCCTAATAGAGCCTGGGAAATATCTATACAATCAGTCCTGGGGACCTAGAGTAGCCAAATAGAGCCTGGGGAATATCTATACAGTCAGGCGGACCTAGAGTAGCACAATAGAGCCTGGGGAAGATCAATACAAACAGGCGTGGGGACCTGGAGTAGCCTAATAGAGCCTGGGGAATATCTATACAGTCAGGGGGACCTAGAGTAGCCCAATAGAGCCTGAGGAATATCTATACAGTCAGTCCTGGGGACCTAGAGTAGCCCAATAGAGCCTGGGGAATATCTATACAGTCAGTCCTGGGGACCTAGAGTAGCCCAATAGAGCCTGGGGAATATCTATACAGTCAGGGGGACCTAGAGTAGCCCAATAGAGCCTGGGGAATATCTATACAGTCAGTCCTGGGACCTAGAGTAGCCCAATAGAGCCTGGGGAATATCTATACAGTCAGCCCTGGGGACCTAGAGTAGCCCAATAGAGCCTGGGGAATATCTATACAGTCAGGGGGACCTAGAGTAGCCCAATAGAGCCTGGGGAATATCTATACAGTCAGGGGGACCTAGAGTAGCCCAATAGAGCCTGGGGAATATCTATACAGTCAGTCCTGGGGACCTAGAGTAGCCCAATAGAGCCTGTTGAATATCTATACAGTCAGCCCTGGGGACCTAGAGTAGCCCAATAGAGCCTGGGGAATATCTATACAGTCAGGGGGACCTAGAGTAGCCCAATAGAGCCTGAGGAATATCTATACAATCAGCCGTGGGGACTAGAGTAGCCCAATAGAGCCTGGGAATATCTATACAGTCAGGGGGACCTAGAGTAGCCCAATAGAGCCTGGGGAATATCTATACAGTCAGCCCTGGGGACCTAGAGTAGCCCAATAGAGCCTGGGGAATATCTATACAGTCAGGGGGACCTAGAGTAGCCCAATAGAGCCTGGGAATATCTATACAGTCAGTCCTGGGGACCTAGAGTAGCCCAATAGAGCCTGGGGAATATCTATACAGTCAGTCTTGGGGACCTAGAGTAGCCCAATAGAGCCTGGGGAATATCTATACAATCAGCCCTGGGGACCTGGAGTAGCCCCAGGGGTGTCTGTATAGTCAGCCTGCTGTCAGAGTGCACTGTGTGTTACCCCAACAGCAGCCTGTGTCATATTGATACAGAGCATAATGTATTAGTGTACAGTAGTATGCTGATATATTACTAAGTGTAAAAAAATTGTACAAATTGTACAATAGTTACCCCTTAATGGGATAAAAAAAAAAGTAAAAAAAAAACTTTTAAAAAGTGTGGAAAGCATAAAGTAAAAATAAACCTACAAATATAATTATTATTATTTATTTATTTTTGAGCGCCTTTGGTTCCAGGGCGCTGTACATTCAGGCTTCATACATAACATAAGTCAAACAAGTACAAATGTGACAAATTAATAACTAACAACTGGTACAAAAGGAGAGAGGTCCTCCCCGTGAGGGCTTAACTTAAAGGAAGGTGGGAAGAGACAGAAGGTGGGGGCAGACATTTTGGGGGCCCGGTGTACTGGTGGTGGGGTTATTTTTGGTTATAGGAAACCCTGAAGAGAGGGGGTTTTTAAGGCTGTTTTGAGGCTGGTGAGAGGGGGGGAAGTCTGATTGTTGGGGAGTGAGTTCCAGAGTGGGGGGGAAGCGGGGAGAATCTTGGAGACGTTATGTGAGGAGCTTTTAAAGGGGAGAGCAGAAAGAAGGTCCGTAGGGCGGAGATTGCGTGGGGGGAGATATTGGAGTTTAAAGGCAGAATGTTGGGGAAAAGGGGTGGGGGAGACCTTGTAGTCAAGGTTAAAAAACTTAATGGATTGCTGGGCAATGGGAAGCAGGAGGGTGGGCAAAGGGGAGAGGCAGAGGATTATGAGGAAGAGGTGGAAAAAGACGGGCAAGAGTTAAGGATGGATTGGAGGGGAGCGAGGGTGCTAGTGGGGGCCCAAAGAGAAGGATTTTGCGTAGTTGGGGAGTAAGGGGGCATGGACCAGCATTTTTGTGCTTTCAAATTTAAAGGAAAATGAGCGGATACGGGGATATTTTTCGGGTGGAGGCGGCAGGCAGAGGTGGGGTTGGATGTGCGTTTTAAAGGGGAAGATTGGAGTCAAGGGTTATCCACGCGGAGTTGTGGAGCTGGTGAGAGGTGTAGAAGACTGTGATAGAGAGATCAGGGGGAGGGGGGATTTGGGATGGGGGAAAGATGATGAATTCAGTTTCCCCACGTTTACTTCGGGAGACGTGAGGAGAAGAAGGAGGATAGGACGAAAGACATTTCAGGGATCCGGAGAGTAGAGAAGTGACATTGGGGGGAGATGTAAGTTGGGTTCTCAGCTTCGGGTTGGTATAAAACCCCATGCGATGCTTTAGTTGACCCAACCCAAATGTAGTAGAAAAGAGAGTGGGCCCAGGACAGACCCCTGGGGGAAGGGAAAGAGGGGGGCAAGGGGAGGAGGTGGTGCGTGGTGAGAGACCTGAATGTCTGATCTTGAGGTGGGAGGATATCCAGGAAGGGCCAATCCATGATGCCAAGGGGAGAGGATTTGTAGCAGGTGGAGTGGGGGGGCGGCCGAGGGGAGGACGGTCGGGAGGAGAAGCACGGTATGGCTGAGGCTTTAGCATTATAGGTCATTGGGGACTTTGGTTGGCTGGTTTCTTTTGGTGGTGGGGTCGGAAAGCCAGATTGCGTGGGTCAAGGAAGGAGTGTGGAGAGATGGGGGACAGTTAAAATGAAAGCGTTCAAGTATTTAAGGCAAAATGGAAGAGTGAGAGGGGGGCGATTTTTGGACAGAAAAGGGGGGTCAAGAGGGGGGTTTCTTAAAGGGAAAAAGGTGTGAGGGCCCGCATTTTAAAGGAGGAAAGAAGATGCCAAGGTTAATGATAGGTTGAAGAGATGGGCGGGGCGGGGATGTGACAGCACTAAGGTGGGAGGAGGTGAATGGCATGGGCAAAGTTCGGGTAGGGGGGTTTGATTGGACAGTAGAGGGAGAGCTGTATGGTGCAGTAGGGGGAAAAAGTTAGGGGGGTTTGTGATAGGGTGTAGAGGGGGGATGGGGGGACACTGGGGGATAAATGGTGGAGGGGGACTGCAGGTGAAGTTTGTTGAGAGATTGATCTTTTTTTGGAAGTGAGTGGCAGTAAATTGCTGAGGGAGAGATGGGGAGGGGGTGCGGTGGGGGGAGGATTGAAGGTTTTGAACATTGCTGGGGTTGTGAAAGGGGGGTATGAGGGTGGTGAAGTAGCCCTGTTTGGCTGAGGTGAGACAGATTTAAATGTTTGTAGTGATCTTTTAGAGGTAAGTGTCGGGGGAGGGGTTTTCTTCCAGTGGGGTTCAGCAAATTTAAAACCCCCCCTAGCTGTTGGTGGAGTCTGTGTGCCAGGGTTGCTGTTTATTTTGCGGTTCGTTGTGGTGAGAGGGGCGACTGCATCAAAAGGGGGAGGTGATTGTGTTTTTGTAGAAAGTGGTGGTGGGCTGGGGCAGTAAAGGAGAGATGGGAGAGAGGGGGGAAAGGGGAATTCAAGAGAGTGCGAGGGTTAAGGGGTTGTGGTTTTTAAAAGGGGGGGAAAAAAAAATTGGGGGAGAGGGGGCAGGGGGGGTGGAATTTGGGGGAAAGGTAGCGATTGTGGGCGGATGGGTAAAGGAAGTTTTTGGTGTTTGAAAAAGGACGATTGGGTGAAAAATGAGGTCAGGGGTTTTCCATCTTTATGACTGGCTCCCGAGGGCCACTGGGGGGAGGTCAAAGGAGGAGCAGTGAAAGGAGTTTGTTAGATGGGGTGGGGGTTTTCGATTGGGGTATTTAAATTTCCCCTGATAATAGTGGGGGTAGTGGAAAGAAGTGAAGGAGCCAGGAAAACGAAGGGTCAAGGAAGGCGGTGGCAGGCCTGGGGGACGATAAAAAAACAGCCATTTGGGGGTTGGAAGGGGAGTAGACGCGGTGAGTGCACCTGAAGGGGGGAGGGTGAGGAGGGATGGTGGAATGGGGACAAAAGAGCAGGTATCTGACAGAAGAAGGCCAACACCGTATTAATCTATTAAGGTATTAATCTAACAGGTTATTTAGTATGACATATAAATGATGCAAACAATTATTTTAAAAAACATATGCAAAATAATGCTTTTTTATGTTCAAACTCCAAATATTTTTTTTTAAATGATGCTGTAGCTTACATGTAAACACAAACTACACCCCCCCCCCCCCAAAAAAAAAAAAACCCTTTTCCAATAAGACAAGCCCTTAACAAAATATATTACAAAACAAAAAAGGTTATGACTGTTGAAACATAGGGAGGAAAAAACTATTAACTATTAAAAATTAGCTGCGTCATTCAGGGCTTTTCAAGCCCGTTGCTTAAGGGGGTTAAAAGAAATAAATATCCGAATTTGGTTTACAACAGAATTAGGGGTTTTTTTTGGTCATCCCGTCTCCCGGAAAAAAAGAGATATAAATGATCAAAAGGTCGAATACATTCAAAATTGATACCGATAAAAACTAGACCTCATCCCGCAAAAAAATGAGCCATTACATAGCTGTAATGGAGGAGAATTAAATTAAAAATGAAAAAAGTAGTTGTTCTCAGAAAAAGTCAATGCAAAGATTTTTTTTACAGAAAGTTTTCTCAATTTTTCAAAAGTAGTAAAAAAAATTGGGCGGTCTTATATTATAAATAATAATTATATAATATATATATTTATTATTTAAAAATTATATTTAAATTATATATATATAATATATATATATAAAATAAAAATTTTATAATAAAATATATTAAAATATAAAATAATATATATAATCTTATATATAAGGTAGTTCCATGGGTTATTTCGGGGCGTATTTGCGGGCGTTATTTCGTCCGCAAATACGTCCCCAAATACGTTTCAAGTACTGTCACAAATACTTCCCATTCTTTACTATGGGTTTACGTGCGAAATAAAACCTCAATAATTTTACGATCGTATTTAATGGGGAAAATACGTCGCGGAAAACGCCTCGTGTGAACGCGAGGGTATTTACATTGGAAAACAATGCTAATATAATTGTTCATTATTTGAAACGTATTTCGGGACGTATTTGCGGATGTAATTACCTCTGCAAATTCGCCCTGAAATAAGCCGTGTGAACATAGCCTAAATCGTACCAATTGCCAGAATCCAAACAATTTTTAAAATTGTTCACTTGATGAACTCCTTTCCCTTCCACTCAGCCACAATAAAAAAAATTGAGCAATTGTGTTTTTTTTTCCAGTTCCTTATCACAAAGAATTTGTTTTGGGGCTCCCATTACCTTATATTGTACACTAAATTGTGCCATTAAAAATACAACTTGTCCCGCAATAAACAAGCCCTAATATGACTATGTTAAGCAAAGTAAAACAATTATGGATCTCGGAATGGAGGGAGGAAAAAAACAAAAGCGAAAAACCAAACGTGCTAGAAAGTGAAAGGTTAATGGAGTTGTCCTACCGATCCTCAGAGCGCAGGTCCCCATCTCTGATAGCTACAGCATATCCCTTCGGAGAGCCGGTGGGTGGGAACGACACTGTGCAGAAAAGGTGCCTAAGAGGCCCCGACCCTTCATTCTTTAGATTTATGGGGATTGCAGAGTTCAGACCCCCCCCCATGTTCATAATATTACACAACACCTTAAAGGGATTTTGCCACAATCTCATTTCATACCTCCTGCATCCAGCTCTTCAGCTCTGTGTGCTCAGAAGGGGGCGTGTGTGATTTGTTTGAATTGCAGATCATGTGACCCAGCAGGATGACATCACCAGGCCTTTCCTCTCTCTGGTCAAAGAAAGTTCAGTTTATGTAGAGAGTGTGAATAGCTTCAATGTAGCTCAGAGGTAAAGTTTTTACCTCCAGACACAAGGGTCCTAGGTTCAAATCCCTGCAGGAACCAAACCTGTGGATTTTTTCATCTTTATCAATGCACAGACCTCTTTGAGGTTTCTTTCTTTTTATTTATTTGCACTGTTTGACTAATTACTAAGGAGTACAGAGGACGGGAGTAGAATGACAGCACCTGGGGTTTGAACACTCAGTAGCTGCCTGAGAGGAGAGGTGATGTCTGAGCATGTGCGACCAGGACTGAGGAGCTCTCCTCACTGGTCGTATCCCCTGGAGACGAGCTGTAAGCAATGGATCACTTAAGAAACAGCTAAAATAAAAACGGTCTAGAATTCTTAATAATGATGAATGGAGGAAATGTTTATTATATAATTTGCAAGATTCCCACATCAATTTTACTTTGTGGCAAAACCCCTTTAAGAATTTGCTGTATTATTAAATCCTATTAACATCCCTTGATTATGTTGCATTGCACAATTGCACCATTTGACCTTAAAATATCGGTGAAGGTCAAAGTCAAGTCAAAGAAACAAACACAAAACCCAAATCCCTGACAATGTAGAACGATGCCGTTCCCTTGAATTAAGGTGATAATCTGAGAATCTAGGAGTTAAAAAACTTTACCGTCAAGGTTATCAGTCCAGACTGACCCTCCGCGTCCCGGCAGAATACTGTATTGTTTATTGTTCATGAAAAAGCAGATACAGCGGATTGGAGAGTTTAGCCTAAGGCCTTCAAGCCAGTGCCCCTGGCAAATGTTATTTCAATGGGACAGTCATAACCAGACCTTCCCCCAGGAATAGAGCTCAGGACATCCTTGAACAATGTATAGAATATTGAGTCCCTTTTGTCTGTCTGTGTGAAGGTCGAGACTACATAGAGGTGTTGGCTGCTTGCTAATATACTTTACTGGGAAAAAAGTTCCGGTATGTTGACTCAATGCCCGATACAATAGTACTAGATGCGCTATCGTTGACATACTCAGTGCAAGGACTGTTACGTTGTCTTTCCGACAACTATCTGGAAAGTATGAGACCTCTTGATCCACAGACTAATGTTGGTCTCATATGAAAATTCATATTTACGGGAGTATATACGAAATCACTGGGTCCCAACTCAGGATAAGGCGCACCACCAAAATGGTGGGAAAGGCCAAGAAGAAAAGACCTGCTATAATAGCTACAACTGTATATATTGTCAGCAGTGTTGTGCTTTGGATCCGGGTCAATTGCATATTTGACTGGAATCCATGCAATTCACTTCAGGCCACCTGATATAGAAATTTAATGTAGATCGGCAAAAAAAAAGAGACCAGGGAGTCTCTAGAGAGAGAGCAGGAAGTATAGAGACCCTTGGGGGATCAGGTGAGTGCTGGAATGGGGGGGATCAGGATTGGTGGGTTGACTTCTTTCATTATTTTTCAACTTTGCGTGTTTTTTTTTTTTTTTCTTTTTAATTTAGAGGCCAGAGAATCCAATTACATAAAGCAGCAGAAGCAGTTTAGTTCTGCAATAGGAAATCGATAAAGAGTATTGTAAATGATTGTCCCCCCCAAACCTATGAAGCTAAACTTCAAAGGGTTGTTCTCACCATGCTGTTTTACAGAACCTGCTCTTCACAGCCAGTTTCAGACTCCCACTTCCTGTTCAGGCTGTGGGTGGTTCTATAGCTTCAGGCTCCTACTTCCTGTTCAGGCTGTGGGTGGTTCTATAGCTTCAGGCTCCTACTTCCTGTTCAGGCTGTGGGTGGTTCTAAAACTTTAGGCTCACACTTCTTGGCAAGGCTGTGGGTTGTTCTACAACTTCAGACTCCCACTTCCTGTTCAGTTTGTGGGTGGTTCTAGAGCTTCATGCTCCCTCTGTCTGTTCAGTCTGTTTGCGGTTCTAGAGCTTCAGGCTCCCACTGCCTGTTATGGCTGTGGGTGGGTCTACAGTTTCATACTCCCACTTCCTGTTCAGGCTGTGGGTGGTTCTACAGCTTCATTCTCCCACTTCCTGTTCAGGCTATGTGCCGTTCTAAAGTTTCAGACTCCCACTTCCTATCTATGCTGTGGGTTGTTCTACAGCTTCATTCTCCCACTTCCTGTTAAGGCTGTGTGCCATTATAAAGCTTCAGACTCCCAATGCCTGTTCAGGCTCTGGGTGGTTCTACAGCTTCAGGCTCTCACTTCCTGTTCAGGCTGTGGGCTGATCTAAAGTTTCATACTCCCACTTGTTGTTCAGCCTGTGGCTGGTTCTACAACTTCATTCTCCCACTTCCTATCAGGCTGTGGGCGGTTCTACAGCAGTGATTGGCATTGGCATATCAGCTTTGCTATTCCTAACTGAGCCTATTACAGTGAGATGAGTGCAGGAGATCTGTATACAAGGCTGGAAACTTCTAAAGGTTAAAGATTGTCAGTAACTTAGATAAACAAGCTTCTGTTTTACTCATAAGACTCAGCAGGGAGCGACATCGCCATGATAGGACAAGGCAGCTTGAGCAATAAGAGCAGAAAGAGATGATCAGTAATATAGAGAAACTTGTGTACACAAGCAGTAGATAAAATCTCCACTATCTCCTAAACAAAGCAAAATCATAACAGCAATGTATTTGGTAATAGTCTTCATTTACCTTTGCTTACATGTTTAGAGTTCATCATTGTGATGAGAAAATCCTTTTAAGGATCAAAAAGGTGATGGGGCCCATGTTGGGCACCAAGTAAACTTGTCTTACCAATTGGTTTGCTGCTCAGTGTTGAGAAGACTCAAGTCTCATTCCCAAGAACTCGTTTGTCCTTGACTACAACTATTGTAACTTGGTTAAACAAATAAGTGGTCTTACATCAACCACTCATCACACAGGATCAAGGTTTCCACTCCGAGGCCTTTTAACTCCACCAATATTGTAATGTCCACCTAACGTCACGTGGTCTTTATACTTGGGCTGCCGCGTATATTATGCTTTCTTTACAATATCACAACTTAATTTAAAAATTTTACTTTTAAGGGCCGCATATTGTTACCCTATTGATTGTGTTCTCTACCGTTCATCTGCAAGAGAAGATGTCTGATCTTCAGAACATACGGCTTCCCATTCAGTGGCTTATTACATATTTCATCGAGTGTCCTTGTGAACCTTCAATGTGATTCTCCATCTTTTGTTGGTAAAGGAACACAATGAGATGTGTGTTGTTGACCCAGTCACAAAGCCGTTTATTCATGCATTTATTAGGCGGAGAGTTATTCATCAGTATATAGCTCTCTGGTTATAGCACGGTAAAGACGTATAGCTTGGTTTTTCATTATGGTCTCTGTTGCTTCGCATCATGTCTTCAGTCATATTCATCCATTTATATTGTTTGTTCTGTCCATGTAGCAACAAGAAGCCCCCAAAAACAGAGGAGAGGGTCCAATTTGATAACATGACACCCTTAGTCTGTTCATGGCAGGTACCATAGGCAAATTTCAACCCGTAGCTCTTAACACTCAGGTTTTATGATTTTGGCTTGGGGTGACTCCAGTGTATGCTATTTGACCTTATTCCATATGTATGTGCATACTGGTGGGCCCAGAAACAGCTCAACTGGTGGGCCCCTAAAAAAACTCCACCAGTGGGCCCAGAAATAGTTCAACTGGTGGGCCCCTAAAATAACCTCCACCGGAGGGCTCAGAAACAGCTCAGCTTGTGGGCCCCTAAAAAAACTCCACCAGTGGGCCCAGAAATAGTTCAACTGGTGGGCCCTTAAAATAAACTCCACTGGTGGTCCCAGAAATAGTTCAACTGGTGGGCCTTTAAAATAAACTCCAGGGGCCTAAAAACAGCTCACTGGTGGGCCCAAAAAAATAAACTCCACTGGTGGTCCCAGAAATAGTTCAACTGGTGGGCCCTTAAAATAAACTCCACTGGTGGGCCCAGAAACAGTTCAACTGACACTCAATTGAAAGTGCCATAAAGTGTGGTTCACACCAGTCAAAAACCTCATATAGGGAGTTTGAGTTATACTTTCCATTTTTGCAACCACCTCTAAAATTTCCCCAATGAATGCTAATTGGGTGACTCCAGCATATGCTCTTTGACCTGGTGGGCCAGAAACAGCTCAATTGGTGGGTCCCTAAAATATACTCTACCGGTGGGCCCAGAAACAACTCAACTGGTGGAAGCCTAAAATAAACTTCACCGGTGGGCCCAGAAACAACTCAATTGGTGGGCCCCAAAAATAAACTCCACCGGCAGGCCCAGAAATAGCTCAATTGGTGGGCCCCAAAGCTAAAAAAAAAAACTCCCCACCCCCCTGTGGCCCAGTAATAGCTCAACTGGTGGGCCCCTAAAATAAACTCCACCGCAGGGCCCATAAACAACTCAATTGGTGGGCCCCTAAGATCAATGGGGACGATTTACTTTTGGTTTTAGACGAGTATTTCAAGTTGGAATCCGTGTGGATTCCAATGTGAAATACTGGTGTGTACAGAGCCTTAGAGCTCCATAGCTTTGTGAACTACAGTTTACAAACCTCCTGCACTATAACAGGAATAACTAGGAATACAGAGCTGATATGTCCTCACTGCTATAGAACTATCTACAGCCTGAACAATACAAAGTTTTATATTTATGCCAACATAGGCATATGGGGGCTTTTTTTCTTAAATTTTATTTTTAGCGGCGCCTTGTTGGACTTCATATAACCCATTAACTTTTATCAACTCTTTCAGGGAGGACTGGAAGAAGCAGTAATTCCACCATGGTTTTTTTTTTGCATTTTAAATTTAAAGGTAAACAAACTGAGATCACTTTTTTCTATGGGTCTATGGAAAACACCAAAATAATATAGTTTTTTAAATTTCTTTTTACATTTGCACAACAAAAATACTTTCTAAATTGAAATAAAAATGTGGCCTTATATATGAAAGCTGTCTAGGTGTAAGACTTTCTTTGTTGCTCATAGCAAGCAATCAACCCCATAGGCCCCAATGAGCCCATAGCAAGAAAATCAAGCCCAAAGAACCAATCAGAGCTCATAGAAACCCCAATCAGAGCTCATAAACCAAAAAAGGCCCATAGCAACTAATCAAGCTATAAAAAAAAACCCTGAGCCCAAAGCAAAAAATCAATCCAATAGGACAATCGAGTAAAGAAACCAAACAGAACCAATAGCAACCATCATTGCCTAAAAACCAATAAGAGCCACGCGACCAATAAGAGCCCCCATAAAAACCAATCAACTCATAGAAACCCAAATCAGACCCCTTTAAAAAACCAAATCAGACCCCAACGACCAATCAAGCCCCCAGGAAAAATCATAGCCCATAGAAAACCCAGACCCAGAGCAACCAATCACAGCCGATAGCAAACAATCAGAGCTCACAGCAACCAACCAGAATGCATAGAAACCAATCAAGCGCATTTCATTTTTCAGGCACAATTGAAATGAAAGGACTTGTTTGGCCCCTATGGGCTATGATTGGGGGCTGTGGGCTTGATTGGTTGCTAGGACTGGTTGCTATATTCTGTTTGGGTTTGCTAGGGGCTCTGATTGGTTTAGGACCTGGTTGCTATGAGCGCAGATTGGTTTTTTGAGTTTGAGGTTGCCATGAGCTATGATTGGTTTTTAGGGGCTTGTTTGGTTGCTATGGGCTTGATTGTTGCTGTAAGCTCTTTATTTGTTGGTTATGGGGTTTTAGGGGCAACAATATAATTGCGTCAACTGACTGCTTCACAGGCAACCCAGAATCCTTAAGAAACATTGCCTGTGATGTCATCATGCCTAGAAGTGCCCTGTAGACATGAACTGTCATGATGACTGTCAGTCATCATGAAGACCAGTACAAAGCAGTTTTGCTCTGTACTGATCTCCCTTGTAACAGTGATTTAAGATTTATGGGGAAAAGTTAAAAAAAAAAAAAAAGTAAAAAAGTTGAAAAAAAGCAAAATACAAACACAAAAATAAAATAAAAAAAAATAAACCACCCTATCACCCCCAAAAAGATAAAAATAAAGGAAACATATTTTGTATTGCTTCATGTGTAATGACCAACCCTAAAATCTGTCCATTAATTAACCTGCACAGTGAATGTCGTAAAAAGCCCACCCCAAAACCAATCACTGAATTGCATTCATTCATATAGCAGCACATAAAATGGAATAAAAAGCGATCAAAAAGGCATAGAAATGCTAAAGTGTCAACAGTGAAAACGTCAAATTATCCCGCAAAAAAAAGCCCTTGCATAGCTCAGAAAAGTAAAAACAGTTATGACTCAGAAGACAGCAATGCACAAAGATTGCTTTACACAATAAAAACATTTTTTTTTAAAGTGCTTCATCATAAAAATATATATATATAAATTGGGTATCGCCATAATCATATTGACCTACAGAATAAAACTAACTTATCACATATACTGCACGGTGAGAATTGTTAAAAAGAAAAAAAAAACACTACTAGGATTGCAGTATTTTCTTCTAAAAAACGGAATCAAAAAGCCTTGTCCTCACAAAAATGACACTAATAAAAATGTCATTTTATCCCGCAAAAAAAAGCCCATACACAGCTCGTACACAGAAAAACAAAGAAGTTATGACTCTCAGATTACAGTGTATGTCAATGCAAAAACGTGTTTTCCTTTTTGAATAAAAGTGTTTTTATTGTGTAAAAAACAGCCAAAGCATAACAAAAAAAACAAATTGGGTTTTCGCTTCAATCGCATCGCCCTTTGTAGTAAAGCTAGAAATGCATTTATACGCATTTTTACCCCCATAAAAATAAAAATAAAAAAACTCCCAAAGGAATTTCTGTATTTTGTTAAAAAAGGGCCTTTCAAAAAAACCCTTGATAAAAAAATGATCAAATTTGGAAAATATGCCCCCCTTTAGTGTTTACCAAAAAATAAAAAATTTAAAACCCCCGCAAAAAAGTAAAGCCCATAATCGCTCCGTAAAAGAAAAAAAAAAAAAAAGGGTTTTTTGGCTTTTCAGACTATGACGCCCATAAAAAAAAAAATTTTTTTTACAAAATGCATTTTTTATTGTGAAAAAGAAACAAAAAAAAAAAAAAAAACTAAAAAAATTTTAGTAAATTGTAATTTGTACTGACCCCCTTTTAAAAAAGTTTTTCCTTTTCCCAATTTTTATCCTCCCAACGGGGGATTTTGGGGGCCCCCAATGCTAAAAAAAAAAACTAGGGAAAAAACCTTTTGCACCCCCCAAAATGCAAAATTTAAACCCCCCAAGGAAAAATCCCTGGGGGGTTTGTTAAACCCCCAAAAAATGGGAAAAAACTTTTGGAATTTTTTTCACCCTGTTCTGGCATTTTGGGGGGGCCTTTGTAAATGCACTGGTCAACCACCCAAAAAACCCCCTTTTCCGAAACCCCAAAATCGCCCCCTTCCTTGAAACCCCCCCCCCTTTCGCCCAAAACAGCAGTTTTAAAACCCAAATGTAGGGTTTTTCCCCAAACTTGGAAAAAAAAAATGCCTAAAAAATTTTTGTGTTTTTTTTTTCCCCCCGGGTTTCCTTGAAAAAAATTTAAAAAATTTTAAAAGGGGTTTAAAATTTTTCAAAATTTTTGGGAAAAAAAATTTTGTTTTTTAAATTTTTCCCACTAAAAAAAGTTGGAAAAACCCCATTTGGGGTTTTCCGATTACTAAACTGAAACCCCCAAATATATTTCCCTTTAAAAGGGGTTTTGTATTTTCCCAAAATTTTGGGGTTTTTTTTAATGGGGGTTTTTAAATTAAGTTTTGGCACCGAAAAGGGGTCCGCAAACCCCCAAAGGGCAATCTAAAGAAAATCAAGCCCCCCAGGGGGCCCTTGGGTGGTTGGGGCCAATAGCCACTGGGGGCCACAGAGGGGGAATAGCTTAAAAAATGGCGGGTTTGGGGGGGAAACGTTTTTTAGTTTTTTTTAAATTTGGGTTTCACTTTTTTTACCGTTTTCCAAAGGGGAATAATGGATAAAAAATTAAAAATTCAAAAAAAAAAGAAAAATTTTAAAAATTTTCAACCCCCCAAATTTTGCCTTTATTTTTGAAAAATTTACACCAAGGGGTTTTTTATGAAAATTTCTAAATGCTTTTTTGGGATTACTTTTGGGGGGTGTGGGTTTTTTTAAATGTTATTCTTTTAGGGGGCAAAAAATACAGGGGCCCCTAAAAATTCCCATGTCGAACGGGGATTAGTTCCTAAAAAAAAAATTATGTTTTTAAATTTCTTTGAAAATTTAAAAAATTTTAATATAAATTTTTTTTAACCCTCTAATAAAGTAAAAAAAAAAAAAATGGGACTTTTAAAAAATGATGTAAACCCTTTACAGTTTTTTTTATTTGAAAATTTTTTTAAAAACCGGGTCAGTGTAAAAACTGCCAGGCTTTCCTGTTTGGACCCTTTGAAACCCTTCTGGCGGGCCCTTAAAAGCCTAAAAAAGGGCCGGGTTTCTGAAATTTTGGGTCCCCCAGCTACTATTTTAAAACCCCCTCAGCCCCTTAAAAAAATTGCAGAGGGGGGGTCCAGGGGGGTGAAAAAAGGGAAAACCCTTTCCCCCCAAAATTTCCCCTTTGGGAATGCTTTTATTTTATTTTGTTTAGGACCTAAGAGGTTTCCCAAAAAAGTTTCAGTTTGATTTCCTCCCCTTCCCTGCCCCCCTTTTGGTTTTTGGCCCAAAACCTTTTTTAGGGTCACAACCCCTTTTCACAAAGTCGGTCCCTTTTTTTTTACAATTTAAAACCTTTTAAAAACCCCTTTTCTTCTGGCCCCCTTTTCCGGGCATAGTCTACAGGGGTTTTTGGGGAATTTCTTTGGTAGTGGGGGGGGCCGGGGGAAAATATTAAAAACAAGATTTTTAAAGTTTGATTCGGTACCCCCACCCCCCACCCCCCCATTTTAAACCCACCTTTTTTTTCCCCTTTCCCCTTAAAAAGTCTAAAAAATTTTGGGGAAAGTTCATTCGGTGGGGAGGACCGGGAAAGGAAACCTTTCCCTTTTTCCCCAGGGGATTTAGTTTGATATCTGCCCGCAACCCCCCCCCACATAAAGGGTTTCCAAATTTCACCAATTCTGTTCACCTTTCCATCAAAAGTAAAAAAAGGGGGAAATTTTGGGAATTTCAGGGATGGTTGTGGGGACAAGAAAAATTGGCCCCTCCAAGGGGATTTAGTTTTTTTTTTTTTCTCCCCTTTGTTTCCCCCTTTTTTGGTCAAACCCATCTTCTTCTGGTCCCCCTTCCATCAAAGTCTAAAAAATTTTAAGAAGCTCTTGGACTTTTGTGGGGGAACCAAAAAAAACCTTCCTCCAAGAGATTTTATTTGAAAACTCCCCCCAAACCCCCCAACCCCCCTGATGGAAAAAGGCCCCAAATTTTTGGGGTTAAACCCTTCCATTTTTAGGGAAAAAAAAGGGATTTTGGGGGAATCAAATGGCGGTGTGAGGCCCAAAGAAAATTTTTTCCTCCAAGGGGATTTAGCTTGATATCTGCCCTTGATGACCCCCTTGTTTTAGGCAGATTTTGAGTATTATTTTAGTAGGGTTTGGGTTTTTTTTGGGCTTTTTACTCCACTAAAAAGGAAACCCTTCCTTTTTTCCCCAAAAATTTTTTTGGGGGGGATCCCTTTCATATCCAGGGTTCCCTTTTGGGTTTCAAATAAAAGCTGTTCCCCTCTGCAAAAAATAAAAATTTTTTCCTCTTTTAATTTTAATTTTTTCCCTTTCTTCTCTTTGTTTTAAAAAAAGAACGTTTTTCAGGACTTGCGGGGGAAAATCAATTTTCCCCTTGGGAAAATAAAAATTTGCCCCCTTCAGGGTGCATTTTAAAACCCCCCCCCCCCATAAAAATTTTTCCAGGGGCGGTACAACAAAGCAAACCTCCCCTTTTTAAATATTTAAAAAAGGGCCCGTGTTAAATTCATCATCTTTTCCGGGGTACCTCTGCCCTTTGGGGGACCCCTTTCCCTTACAAAAAAACACTTTCTTGTTCTCCAAATAAACTCCTTCCCAAAAATTTCCCCAAGGTTTTGGGACCCGGGCCCCCTTGCCTTTAAGTATCCATCTAAAAGGAAAATTTTTCTTCCCCTTTTCTTATGCTGTTGTAAAAAAATCATCCCCCGTTTTAAAATTTACAGATTCTCATTAACATATTTCCCTCCCCCAAACAAAAAAAAGCCTTTTTTTTTCCCCAAAACCTTTCTTTTTCCGCATTCTGGATAAAAGGTTCCGAGACCGTCAAAAAACCCTTTTTTTTTATGGAAAATTTTGTTTTGCTTATAGGGTCAAAAATTTTCTTGGGGGCAAAGGTTCAAAAATTTTTTACCGTGCATTTTTTCCCCCAACCCCTCTTTAAAACCACATGTTTTGGTTCCGCTTCTCGAAATTTACCCCCATAGGGGGTGTTTCCAAACAACTTTTTTCCCCAGGGGATCAATAGTTTCTGTGTTCAAAAAAAATTTTGGGCCTTTTCCCCCCGGGGCCGGGAACGCCTGCGAGATTTTACTAGGGGGTTTTTGTCCTTTTTGGGGGATGATTCCCCCCATTTTTTGAAAAAAGCCCCGGGTTTGGGAAAAAAATTTTTTTCAAAGAAAAAATTTTTGATGAAAACCCCCAGCGATGGGGTCTTTAAGGGAGGAAACGGGAAAAGTAAATGTCATTGCCCCCCACGGGCGCCCCCCCCGGGGGAAAGGGAAGTATTAAAAGTCACTGAATTTAAAGGGGGTTTACCCAGAATTTTAGGGACATGGGGGTCCTCCAAAAGGGGAAAAGCCCCTTTTTGGTCTGTTCGGGGCCAAATAGTTTTTGGGTTCTTTAAAAGGGGAAGTTTCCCCTTTTTAAATTTTTGGGTCAAAACGGAAATGTTAAATTTTTATCCTGCAGTGCCCCCACAGGCAAAATTAAGTATTGCATAAAGTTTACTGAAGTAAAATGGGTGAAATTTTAAAAATAGGGTGGAAAATGTGGGGGTCCTCTATGGGAAAAAGATGTTTCTTTGTCTGCTTCAAAAAAATATTTTTGAGGGTCCAAAAGGGGGGGACTTTTTTTTCCCATTTCCCTTAAAATTAATTTTTAATTTTTTTTTAAATTTAAAAAAAAAATCAATTATTTTTAATTGTTTTTTTTTAAACCCCTTTTATTTCCCTTGGGCGCTGAAACTTTTGGGGGGGGGGTTTCCATACATCCCCAAAAGGGTCCCCAAATTTAACAAAAGGAAAACTTTTAAAATTAACTAACAACGGTCCAGAGGGAGAGGGGAACCCCTCCCCTCCACAAAAGTTTACAATCTAAAAAAAGGGTTTGTCCATTTTTTTGGGGGAAGGGGGCTTCTTCAGGGGGAGGGGGGACGCTTTTTGGGTCTTTTTCTGGCAAAAAATTTTTTTTGGGGCCCTTTTAAAAGGGGAAAATTCCGTATTTACTTAGTCAAAACAAAAAATAAGTTAAAATTACCCGGGAAAGCCCCCCTCCAGGGGGCCCCGGAAAGGGAAATTTTTACTTTAAAGTTTACTGAAGTAAAGAGGGGTAATAACATTTTTTAAAATTTGGGGCCCTTTAATTTTTTTTTGTTCCCACGGCAAAAAATCCCTTTTAAAATTTCGGGATGGTTTAAAGGGGGTTATCCACTTTTTGGAAAAAAAATAAAGGGGGCCCATAATTTACCATTGTTTGAGAAATAGAAAGAGTGGTTTTGGGAAATTTTGGGGTTTTAATGAAATTTTACAAGAAGTGTCAGGACTCTTATTTTAAATTTACCCGTTTGGAAAATGTTTAAAAACGGGCAGAAAAAACCCTTTACTCAAATTTAAAACCCAAAAAAAAATAAAAAAAAATTCCACCTCAGGGGAAAATCTCATCTATTGGGGGGAATCTTTGTTCACAGGCCCACAAAGGGGATCTAGGGAAAAAAAAAAAGGGGCTTTTCAAAAAAAATTTAAACCCCAGACGAAATAAAAAGTTCGTCAATTGGAGCAAAAACCACAACTTGATGGGGAAAAACCTTTGCAGAAAAAGGGGGGCCCTTTATTTTTTTATTTTTGGAAACCCCCAAAAAATTTAGGGGATGTGTCCACCCCCTTTGGCTTGATTTGGACCCCCTTCTTTGCTTTGGGGATTTTATCTTTGGGAACCCCACGGGAAATGGGTAAAAAGAAAAAGGGGGGTTTAAAATTTTTCCCCCCGGGGATTCAAAACAAAAAAAAACCCCTCTTATCAGCTAAATTGGTTTCAGTTTTTTTTCCCCCAAATTTTCCCCAAGAACCCAACCTTCAAATTATTCTGCCCAAGTTTCACCAAAGGGACTTTTTTCCCCTTAAGGGGTGGGCCCCAAAATATATCTGGGATCAAATTTCTTACTAAAAAAATTTGTGGTAAATATTTTGGGCCGCATTCCTTCCCTCCTTTGTCCGGGTCACTAAATCTTACACCCGGGTTTACAACGGGCCCCTTTTTGAAAAACTTGATGGGATACAGGGGGGCCCCCTGGGTGCGGCTCCCCAGCATTGATGTTTAAAGCACTTTTTACACCGTTTTTAACCCCAAAACTTTAGGAAATTGAAGCTTTTAAAATTCTTTTCTGCCCTCGGGGGGAATAGATTTTGGGCCCCACCCCAAGGGATTTTTTTTCTAAACTTTTAAAATTTTAAACCTCACCAGGAAAAACTTCTTTTTTAAAACGGGGGGGTTTTTCCCAAACCAGCTGAGGGGCACTGCCAGGGGGCATTTCCTTTTGGCTCCATCATTAACGCAAATTTTATCTCGGCTGGGGGGGGGCCCTTTCCAAACTTTTTTTTAGTGGGGAGCCCCACACTTTGGGAATTATCTCATGTTCTATGGCCCCAAGGGGTTTCCCAAAAGACATTTTTAAAAATTTTTGTGGGGGTTGGGCCCCAAAATCAAAATTTTTTTTTTTAAATTAAAGGGATCTTTTTTAATTTAAATTTTCCTTTGGGGGGACTTGGTTTTTACTTCTAAAATTTAAATTCAGATTTTTTGGAATTCCCTGGATTTAAAAATTCAAAAAAGACCCAGTGGAAAAATCTCTACCACACTTTATCAAAAAACCCTTTAAGTTTCCAATTCTCTTTTTACACGGAAAAGTGGCCACCCCTGTGCCCCTTAAAAAAAAGGAATCCCAAGGGGTTTATTTTTCTCCTTTTACGGAAAATTGTTCTAGTTGTGTTGAATTTTAAAACCCAAGGCTCGGGGACCTTAAAAAAACGAAAAAATTGGAAAAAGGGGTTTTTTACCCCGAAGAGGGTGTTTCCAAAAAAGGGGTTTTTCACTTTGCTTTAAAACCCTTTCAGAAGAATCAAAATTTAAATTGGGGCCCCAAAAAACCCATGAAAAAGTTTCCAAACAAGGACCCTCCCCAGGATTTTTTGGGCCTTTTGATGGGGAAGCGGGAGGGGGTCAAAAGATCTTGAAAAAGGGCATTGGGACATCCTACGGGTTTTGTTTCCGGGACTTTACGAGATAAAGTTGGGCCTTCGCCCTTTTTATCACTTTCAAAAAGGGCCCTTGGTCTATACAAAAAAAACTAGTAAAAAGTCACAAAAAAACCCAATCCCCAACCTCCAAACCTGGTTAGAAATACACCCTTTTTTGGCTGTTTTAAAAATGTATTGGTTTGTATTGGTTGCCCCTTTTCGGGGAAGTTGGAAAATATTCCCCAAATTTCAAAAAAAACCGGACGCGGGTTTTTCCCCCTTCCCCCGGCATTTTTATTTTTTTGCCCTTTTAAAAGGGGGGGAAAATTTTACCGGTTAAAATTGCCAAATTGGGAAAAGGGAAAACTTTGGGAAAAGGAAAATGTGTGATTTCCCGTCCCGCTTGGGGGAAAAATTGGGAGACTTTTCGTAATGGTAGGGGCCCACAAACGTAGCGAGAAAACTTTGTTCATTCATGGGGGAAAGATCCGGGTTTTTTAAAAAAATTTAGGGTTTTAAAAAGGACTTGATTCTCCCCCGAAAAACCAAGGAGTTTTTGGGATAAATCATTTACTTTTTGAAAAGAAACTTTTTGGTTTTTATACTTTAAAATTTTACGATTTTCCCGGAAGGGCTTCATGAACCAAATTTAATTTTTTGGTTTTTTTTTTTTTGAAACCTTTCTTGGGATATTTTTTATTTTTGCCACTTACCCTTTGTGCAGGGTTTCCTTTTTGGCTGTGGATTAAAACCTTTTTGTCATGCAGATCGTTTAAATTAAAAAAATAATTATTGTTAAAATTTATATTTTGCAAAAAAATCTTTTTTAAATCTTGGGGGGATTTAAAAACCAAGCTCCCTTCTTTTTGTTGATGGCCCGGTTTTTAATTTTTTGCTGTAGGGATTTTTTATGTATTAAATTACTTTTTGGTATTTTAGGGGCCCGAGTCTGTGGCATGTTTGCTCAAAAGGGCCTTAAATTTCCCCTTCCGGCCTGTTTTCCACTGAATGTGAGGATATCTTTTGCATGTCAGGGGAACCTGTTATGAGTTTTCCAAAGCCTTTTTTGAGTGTGGGTAGAAACTTCCGGTTCCTGGGACCCGGAACCCGGAAAGATCATTTTCATTTCCCTGACGGGCTTTCAAAGGGTTTGGGGGACTCTTTACACATTCTGGTAGATTTTTAAGGGGGGTTTTATTTTGTTTTCCCCAGGGGTGCGGGCCCACCTTTAGCTGTAACCTTTTTTTGGGCCCAAAACGTTCTTTTAATTCCCCTTAGCACAAACCCCATAGGTAAGTTTGCATCATGTATTGGGGTTTTGGTCTTTGTCTTTTTTTTTTGGGAATTTTTCTTTTTGGTTTTTTAATTTGTATGGGGTTTTTTTTTATTTCCTTTTACGCCCCCCTACCGATCCCCGAGTGGCTTTTTGGGGGCCGAAAACATGGGGGGAAATTCTTGTGGTATCGTAAGTTATGCTAAAAGCGGGGTGTATTTTGTCCATCACATAATTCACCGCAATCTTTTTTTGCTGCAATTTTTGGTTTATATTGCAAGCACTTCAAATGCGATATTTATTTAACTAAAGGGAAAAGGGTTATTTTTTTTTTTTAATATATATACTACTATCCTGTTTGGCCTGATATTGGTCAATGGGATAATTCCCCAATATTTGGGTGGTGGGGCTGGGTTTCCCGGGTGGGAACGTCCTTATGGGGACTTTTTTCCCCTCCCACTTTTTTTGTGGGCCGGGTTTTATAGTAGGAGACCATTTTCACTTTTTGGGGGTACAATATTTATTCTCTTTTTTCCTTTTCCTCCACACTTTTTCCCCTTTGCCCGGGTTACACATACATGTTGTTTATCACTATATGTCTAAATGGGGCTGGGGGTCTTTTTTTAAATTGATTTTACATTTTTTTTTTTGGAAAAAATTTTTTTTAAAATCTACAAAAAAGGGTTTTAATTTTTTTCCCATTATTTTTAGTGCATTTTCCCAAAACATTTTTTTTCAAATTTGTATCGGATTTGGAACTGGTACCTATTTCTGCATCTAATTTCTTTATAGGTATCCTTGTGACTTGGTAATAATATGTGGACCTATTTATAAAGGTTTTATGTTGCAAAAGATTGCAACATATGTATATATAATATTTTGCTACATAAAACCTTTATAAAAATGTCCACATATTATAAGGATTACACACTGACTTCAGTAAACTTTATGTAATACTTCATTTCGACTGTGGAGGTGCTGCAGGGTAATATATAAAATATATATTTAAAAGTTAAAAAGGGGTAAAAGGAAACCCTTTCCATTTGCAGAAAAAGTCAGGGGGGGCCACCCAGTCTCACTGCAAGTTGTGGTGGAGTAGGAGACTCTATGTGTGTCCTGAATCAACGGGGTTTTCCACCCCATGAGCCGGTTTGTGCCCCTTTTTTGGGTGTGCTGTGCTTTTCCCCCCTATATTTGCGGGTCTGCTATAAAACTGTGTGGGGGGGGATACTGGATGCCATTTTAAAGCAAGGCTTTTGTTTTTTGTGCTCAATGTGTGGCAAAATAAAGAACCCATTTTAGGGTATTTTTGCACCAACCTTGTTTGTTTGGTTTTTCATCTTTAAAACCCCGGCCTTTTGGGGGACTGATATAAATGTTGATCATAGAGGAAAAAAGGAGGAATAAAAAAATGTTTATTGAAAAAAATTTCGGATTAAACCCAAAAAAATCTTATGCATTTAAATTTCCATGGGTTTTGTTGGCCCCTTATATATAGCATGCATGTTATAGCATGCATTTCCTCTATGGTCACATCTCCCCTCCTACATCTCTTGGCCCGGCCCGGGTTTTTTTGGGCTTTTAACGTGGGGAAAAGGGTTAAAAAAAACATTACCAAATACATTGTTTTTTAATTTTGCTTTGGCCCTAATATTTAGAAGTTTGGGGCCTGTCCCAACACCAACGCCAGTTTTTGTTCTTTTTGGGGGCAAACCAATTTTACCCATATTTTGTTGTAATAACTGTCGTATGCCAAAATTGGGCATTATACGCCGGGCACGCCTTTGTAATGCGCTAAATATGGCACTGGGCCCCCCCGTCGCGAAAGGGCCCTATTGGGGCCCTTACATTTTTTGGGCCCCCCTTTCGGGCAAAATGACCTCGAAAGAAAACCATTACTACCATGATATGCAGTCCCGGTGTTGGCAATGCGCCCTTTTTTGATACAACCCCCCTTTTTTGATACAAAGCCCCCTTTTTTGATGCTGCCCTTTTTTTGATACATGCCCCCTTTTTGTAAAAACCCCCTTTTTGATGCAATTCCTCTTTTTTAACCCCCCTTTTTTTTGATGCAATGCCCTTTTTTTTGATACAATGCCCCCCTTTTTAAAATAAAAACCCCCTTTTTAGATGCAATGCCCCTCTTTTTTGATACAATGCCCCCTTTTTTTGATGCAAGCCCCCTTTTTTGATCAATCCCCCCTTTTTTGATGAAAATGTGTTTTTTGATGAAAAGCGCCTTTTTTGATACGATGTCCTTTTTTTTACTCGATTAAGTATCTAGAAGGTATCCCTGCGCCAAATTTTTTTAAAAAAAGTATCGGCTTTCGCCCCCTTTTTACACTGTTTTAATGCGCCTAAAACTGGATAGTACCCCCTTTTTTTTGGGACATGTCGCCCTTTAGATTTTTGGCCCCCCAGGCCCCATTTATTTTACGGCATCATAGTGTGAATGTCCTGGATCTATGAACCTTTCTAGGGGTAATGTTTTGGCGTTTTTCTAATACAAACAAACTTTGGCTCAGGAAAACCCATTGTAAAGTGCTCTACCTTTTCCCACAGTAATCACCTGGGATTTCCCGTTTAAAGCTTTTTCTATGCTTTGTATGTTGTATGCGACGCCTCCCGCAAACCCCCCATCCAGGCCTTACAAAAGGGTGCGGGGGCTTGTAATGCGCCCGATATTTAGGCAAACCCGGTTTAAAATTTTGGGGAGCTCCCAGTTTTTGGGGTGAAAAACGCCAAAATTCTGGTGCAGCCCGTTTTACATTGCCCTTCATTCCCTCTTAGAGGACAATGGTTTCTTTGGTTACCGACGACCTTTTCCTGCTCTCTCTTATTTCTCATTGCTTCAAGCTGCCGTCAGTCAGTTTGTCCATGGTGAGCCACTCCCTGCAGCGTTTTTTCTCTAGAAACAGAGTGTGTCTACCTAACCAGATGAGAAGCTTTCACTCCTTATAGTTTTTTAGCCTTGTACACTTTATAAACCTCCCCAGTCAGTCATGTAACGGAAAATATGGAAAAGCAGAACTGATATGTTATCACTGCTTAGAACACCCACAGTTTTGGGAGGAATTGGTCTCAGACTGGCTGTGATTCTGTTAAACTTCATGGTGAGAGAACCCTTTAACCCTCCCATAGTGATGGAAAAGCTCTCTTTCCCACCCCCTTTTACATAGTCACAGGGGGTGCCCCAAACTTTTTTTATGAAATCAATTGGGGATGGTTTTCGCTCCCCCCTTCCCCCTTTTCTGAAAAGATCACGGGAAAATTTTCATCAACATTTCTACGGAAGTCAATAGGTGATGGTTACAGCCCCTCAACCACCTCTCTGCATAGTCACTGAGCATGCCCACAACACTCTCCTGTATGGTGGGCATGATCAGTGTTTGGGAATAGGGGATGGGCCCCAAACTCCCCACTCTTAAATGGCATAAACCTGCCCTTCAATTCTCCATTAAGCAATAAGGATAACATTCCCCTTTCCTTTTCCTCTTTTCCATCACAGATGCCCTCCAGTCTCCCCCCGGAAGTCAGTAGGGGGGATAGTCAGTTCCCTTCCTCTCCTCTTTGCACAGGTCACAGAGCATGCCCTCCACAGCCTCCAATAGAAGTCAATAGGTGATTGTTACAGCTTCCCTTCCTTTCCTCTTTGCACAGGTCATAGAGTATGCCCTCTACAGTCACCCCTAGAAGTCAATAGGCAATAGTTACAGCTTCCCATCCTTCTCTCTTTGCACAGGTCACAGAGCATGCCCTCCATAGCCTCCAATAGAAGTCAATAGGTGATAGTTACAGCTTCCTTTCCTCTCCTCTTTGCACAGGTCCCCGGCATTTCCCCCCCCACCAGTGGGGGCCCCTAGAAGTCAAAAGGGGAAAATCACAGCTTCCCCCCCTCTCCGCTTTGCACGGGTCACAGAGAGCCCTCTCAGCTCCCTAAAGTCTAAAGGGATAGTTAAGTTCTTTCCTTCCTTTGCATGCGTCACAGAGCATGCCCACTACAGTGTCCCCTAGAACTCAAAAGGCGATAGTCACAGCTTCCCTCCCTCTCCTCTTTGCATAGATCACAGAGCATATCCTCCAAAGTTTCCCCTAGAAGTCAGTAGGCGATAGTAACAGCTTCCCCCCCTCTCCTCTTTGCACTGGTAACAAAGCA
The DNA here is from genome assembly GCA_025379985.1 of Phyllomedusa bahiana. Classification (NCBI taxonomy): domain Eukaryota; kingdom Metazoa; phylum Chordata; class Amphibia; order Anura; family Hylidae; genus Phyllomedusa; species Phyllomedusa bahiana. Next base: position 109,032 of record JAODAL010001243.1, on the reverse strand, counting down.
TGCCCTCTACAGTCTCCCTTAGAAGTCAAAAGGGCGTAGCACCTTCCTTTCCTCCTCTTTGAAGGTAAGAGCATGCCCTCCACAGTGTCCTCTAGAAGTCAATAGGAGATAGTTACATCTTTCCTTCCTCTCCTTTTTGCACGGGTCACAGAGCATGCCCTCTATAGTCTCCCCTAGAAGTCAATAGGTGATAGTTACAGCTTCCCTTCCTCTCCTCTTTGCACAGGTCACAGAGCATGCCCTCCACAGTCTTCCCTATTAGTTAATAGGTGATAGTCACAGCTTCCCTTCCTCTCCTCTTTGCACAGGTCACAGAGCATGCCCTCCGCAGTGTCCCCTAGAAGTCAATAGGTAATAGTCACAGCTTCCTTTCCTCTCCTCTTTGCACAGGTCACAGAGCATGCCCTCCACAGTGTCCCCTAGAAGTCAATAGGCCATAGTCACAGCTTCCCTTCTCCTCTTTGCACGGGTCACAGAGCATGCCCTCCGCAGTGTCCCCTAGAAGTCAATAGGCAATAGCTACAACTTTCCTTCTCCTATTTGCACGGGTCACAGAGCATGCCCTCTACAGTCTCCCCTAGAAGTCAATAAGTGATAGCTACAGGGGGTGCAGAGGTAGCAGTCGCTACCGGGCCCTGCAGCCTGAGGGGGCCCAAAAGCCCTTCTGCCACATAGGAAGACACCAGCATTGTAAATGGGACATGGTAGGTGGGGGACCCATTTGAGTTTTTGCACTAGGGCCAAGTTACGTCTCTGTCTGTAATCTACCCTCTATAACTCACCTCTTGCAGTATGTAGGTATTCTGGTTCCTCCTGATGGTGACTTGCAGAATGTTCACGATACCCCTCAATATATTAACGGTGGTCTCTGATAATCCGTTCGGCAGGTGCAAATCACCAACCTGACCACGATTGAACTCAAATTTAATTGGACTAGCCAGCTCTTTCTCCAATAATCTGCTGATTTTACTGGAACTTGTGAATTTATCCGTGGGCCAAATACCATTATATTCCTGCACTTCAATGTTCCGAATCTAAAATAGATAAACAAGAAATATAAAAAAAAAAACCAAATTTAAGACACTTCGAGAGGATCTTCTGCAATAATTGGTTCAAATCCGACCTTGGGTTAAAATGAATTCTCAGCGTAGGAATTATTCTGTAGAAATCTGGAAGTATTTTGCACCTAGTACATGTTGATAGACATCACCATATATCACGCCGTACCCCTGGGCACAAGGAAAACCTGCTTTGCTCAATAATTAGAATACGTACTGCATGTTCCATAGACAGGGAACAGCCGAACGCTGAGACTTTCACTATTAGAACTGTCTGCCAGGTAACATGAAGTCATTCAACTTTAATCTGTTACACATTTCTATGCACAGAGGTTGCTGGCAGCGCAGATCACAGACTTTGCATACGAGCTTTGCCTTCCATTCCAATCAGTGATAGGCACAACTGTAAGCGGTCGCCCAAGACTAGAAGAAACAAACCTGGCTCTTTTCATCCTAAAACAGCACCCCCCCTCCCAGTGCACGGGATCTGAGCCGCAATACCAGATGTAGCCCATGGACAGGTGTGGCACTGTAGAAGAAAGCAGCCATGTTTTTTTTTAAATTTTGTATGAGAGCCTTAAAGGGGTTTTGCCACGATGTAAAATTGACGTGGGAAGCTTGCTAATGAAATAACAAACATTTTCACCATTCATCATTATTAAAAATTCTGCACCGTTTTTGTTTTAGCTGCTCCTTTAGTGATCCATTGTTTACAGCTCGTCTCCAGGGGATACGACCAGGGCTGAGAGCTCCTCACTCCTGGTCGCACATGCTCAGACATCACCTCTCCTCTCAGGCAGCTACTGAGTGTTCAAACCCCAGGTGCTGTCATTCTACTCCTGTCCTCTGTGCTCCTTAGTAATTAGTCAAACAGTGCAAATAAATAAAAAAAAACCTCAATGAGGTCTGTGCATTGATAAAGAGAAAAAAAACCACAGGTTTGGTTCCTGCAGGGATTTGAACCTAGGATCCTTTTGCCTGGAGGCAAAAACTTTAAATTTCAGCAACTCACAATGCTTTACATAAACAGACCTTTCTTTGACTAGAGAGAGGAAAGGCCTGATGATGTCATCCTGCTGGGTCACATGATATGCAATTCAAACAAATCACACACGCCCCCTTCTGAGCACACAGAGCTGAAGAGCTGGAGGCAGGAGGTAGGAAATGAGATCGTGGCCAAACCCCTTTAAGGCATGAGTTAGTCCATGCAAACACAATACAATATCAGTAGCACTCTACAGACACTAAAAACAGTCAAAGAGGACATAAGAATTTTTTGGAACAGCATTTCTGCTACTACAAAATTTGAGTTTCTTAGTGTACATTTTTGATCAAAACTGTGAATGCCCACCTACCGCGGCAAGGTGACCCAATTCAGGTGGCAACCTACGCTACATGCTGCCACTCTTGGTGTCTGTTCAGACCCCCAAATTTCAGGGTTAGAAGGTTCCAGCTATAAACGTGATCTGATTAAAAAGCCTATGCAAGTAGATGGCTTTTTAATCAGATCAGGTTTATAGCTGGAACCTTTTAACAATGAAATGTGGAGGCCTGAACAGACACCAAGAGAGGTAGCATCTAGCGTAGGTTCCCACATGAATTGGGGTCACCTTGCCGCGGTAAGTGGGCATTTACAGTTTCGATCAAAAATGTGCACTAAGAACCTAAAATTTTTCATATATTCCATAGTAGCAGAAATGCTGTTCCAAAAAATTCTTATGTCCTCTTTGACCATTTTTAGTGCCTATAGAGTGCTACTGATAATGTATTGTGTTTGCATAGCTTTTGACTGCCACAACAGTGTGCACCTATACGTTTATTCTTCAAAACGGACGTGCTGACCAGATTTTGTTTTATGAGTCAGGCCATGTTGGTTCAATGTCAAATTCGACCCAAATCCAATAGATTGGACCACATGAAAATTAGCCCCAAATAACCCCTCACTAAAAAAAAAAAAAAATTGACCCTAATGCTAAGCTGGATTTATGGTTATGGTTTTTACTGACATATAAAGGGTAATTTACCATCCCGAGACACCACCAGCCCGTTCTTGCTCTTGTTGTGTCGACACTTGCAGTTGACCTCACTAAAAATAGTTATGTTGACTGGATGTGACACAATGCTTAGAGCATGAGGTGACATTGAAATGGAAGCAGGCTTGGACTGGCCCACAAGGGAGTAGGGAAAACACCAGGTGGGCTCCTGGGTATGTTGGCCTTTGGGCAGGCAGAAAGGGAGGCAGAGTAAAAGTCATGTGGAGTAGCTGTAGAGTGGGCCCCATTAATCAACTTAAATGATGGGCCAAAAGAATCAAGTCAACAGGTGGGCCCCAAGAATCAACTCCTCTGGAGGGCCCCAAGAATCAACTCCACTGGAGGGCCCCAAGAATCAACTCCCCTTGTGGGCCCCAAGAATCAACTCCACTGGTGAGCCCCAAGAATCAACTCCCCTGGTGAGCCCCAAGAATCAACTCCACTGGTGGCCCCAAGAATCAACTCCCCTGGTGGGCCCCAAGAATCAACTCCCCTGGTGAGCCCCAAGAATCAACTCCCCTGGTGAGCCCCAAGAATCAACTCCACTGGTGAGCCCCATGAAACAACTCCACTGGTAGGAAGAATTAATTTCAGTTGTGGACTCCAAGAATCAAGTCCCTTGGTTGCCCACAAGATTTAACTCCACTGGGGGGCCCCAAGAATTAATTCCACTGGGGGGGGGGGGGTCACAAAAATTAACTCCACTGGTGGGCCACAAGAATCTACTCCACGTGTGGGCCACAAGAATCAACTCCACTGGTGGGTGGCCCCAAGAATCAACTCCACTGGTGGGCCCCAAGAATAAGCTCCAATGGTGACCCCAAGAATCAACTCCACTGGTGGGACCCAAGAATCAACTCCACTGGTGGGCCCCAGGAAACATCTCCACTGGTGGGCACCTAGAATCATTTTCACTGGTGGGCCCCACCAAACCCATCTCCACTGGTGGGCACCTAGTATCAATTTCACTGGTGGGCCCCAGAACCATCTCCACTGGTGGGCACCAAACCCATCTCCACTGGTGGGCACCTAGAATCAATTTCACTGGTGGGCCCCAGAACCATCTCCACTGGTGGGCACCAAACCCATCTCCACTGGTGGGCACCTAGAATCAATTTCACTGGTGGACCCCAGGAATCAACTCCAATGGTGGGTTGCAAGAATCAACTTTATTGATGGGCTGCAAGCACTCCAGTCTGACACTGACTGGAAGTTAGGCTGCAACGGGAGCAAGGAGGAACAAGGGGCTCTCGGGAACTGTAAGTTACTCCTTAATTTGCATTAAAAAACCCCAACCCTTAACCTAGGTCCAACTAATGATTTGGAATAGCGTTACTGTTAGGCCGTGTTCACACGGCTTATTCCCGACGGATTTGTGAGCCGTATTGAGCTCACAAATCCGGCCGTGAATAAGGGGCGGGACAGGGGCGGGGCCGGAGCGCGGCGGGGGCGCCGCTCCCGGCCCCATAGACAATGCATTGTTTACGGCGCGTCCGCGCCGTAAATAATGTGCATGTCACTTTTCTCCCCCCGCGGCGGATTCGCCGAGTGGGGAGGAGCGACGGAATCCACTTTCTCTATGAGAGCAGTGGATTACCGTAATGACAGGGACGGATTGGCGGCCCTATGCAACGCAAATCCGGCGCGGAGTACGGCGCCAATCCGTCCCCAAATAAGCCGTGTGAACGAGGCCTTAGGGCTGGAAAAAAAACTTTGGGTTCAGGACGACATAAAACCAATTTTTTTCACAATTTCGGTTGAACCTGTGTTAAGCTAAACAGGACCCTGTTCAAACAAAACTAGCTTGAGCCATTACAGAATGCATTTAGTTTTCTAAAAGTCTTATGCTTTTTAGGCTGAATAATAGTGAGTAGTTTCTCTACAATGGTCAGACCTTGTGTTTCTGTCTGATAAATAGCTTAGAAGAGGTTGTCCCATGAAGAAATTATAATGTACTACAGTCCTAAATTATGAAAATTTTTAGATTTCAACTATATTTCAACAAGAAAATGCTTGTGTCACCAGATATTCCGGGGATAGTGTTAGCATAGCGCCACCTGCGGTTTCTTTTTCCCACATTCACTGTGTCCTCCTCAGTAGATATGCAGAGGTGGCCAAGCATGCTCAGTCCTCACTAGGTAAGTGGAGGGATCCCTAGTGTGGTGAAGCGATGCCTCTGAAGTCCAGTGTTGGGTCGGTCTACCAGAGGATTCTCTGCTGGGTCGGAGCTCTACACAATAATTAATTCCCAATATATCAGGGTCCCAAGGGTCTAGTAGACCTTTCTCCAGATATCCTAAAAAACCCTACATGTGCAATGATGGATGTGCAAAAATACTTAAAAGTGAACATGCCCTCTATAGCCAGAGGGTGGGCCCTCAAAATAATTTCTTCTGCTGGGACAAAGGAACTGCAACACTGGATAGGAACCTAGTGCAAATAGAAAAACTATTCAGAACCCCAGTCCCCCACTGAAGGGCGCGCTGCAGATTATAGAAAACGCTCAAACTCTGACCATCTTAGCAATTGGTGGGAGACCAAACACCCAGACCCCAAATGTCACTATGACTATCACTATGTCTATAAAAATGAACGGTATAATTTAAAGGGGTTTTGCCACGAAAGCATTTCATACCTGGGTTGTCCTGCTTCAGCTTTCAGTGTGTTCACAAGGAGGTGTGTATGATTTGAACTGCATATCATGTGACCAAGCAGGCTTGACATCACCATGCCTTTCCCCACAGTGTGCTCACTCTAGTCAAAAAAGATCTGTTTATGTAAAGATCTGTGAGTAGCTATAATGTAGCCTAGTGGTTAACACTTCTGCCTTTCAGCATAATGGCCTAGGTATAAAACAGTGCAGGAACCAAGCATGTGGATTTTTTTTTACTGAATGCACATACCTGATTGAGCTTTCTTTTTTTGTTCTTTTTTGCTCACACACACCCTCACACATCCATACACACACTCACACATCCATACACACACACTCACACATCCATACACACACACATATCCATACACACATACACATCCATACACACACGCTCTCACATCCATACACACACGCTCTCACATCCATACCCACATACACATCCATACTGTAACACAGGAGTGGATTCGCTGGGCCAACACAAGCGATGATAGCTAAGCCATGCCAGGGAGCGGAGTCTAAGTAGTTCCCAGTTTTCACCAGGGCCCGCCGCAAAGCGGGATGGAGTTGCTGCGGCGTGAAGCTACCAGTCGTACCCTGAGGGGTGACTTGCTTGCGGTGGCGGCGGGGTACAACGGGTACAAGACGTAATCCAGAGACGTAGTCGAGGACAGGCAGAGGGTCAGGAGCGGCAGAGGTTCGTGGTCGAGACAGGACGACGGTTCAGGGCAGGCGGCAAACAGGCAAGGTCAGGAAACGTAAGCAAGCGGCTGGTACACGGGAATCAGGACGGGAACAGCAATACACTCAATCGCAGGGTAAGCACACCAACAGACTGGCAGGGATGCTGGAGGCGATACCTTAAATAGAACCACGCCCGATAATAGACCAATTATCGGGCGCTGGCCCATTAAATTTAGAGAAGCCGGCGCGCGCGCGCCATAAGCATCGGCCACGTGCGCAGCGGCCGGGACAGGCAGGAGCGGCGTTCACAGGAGCGCGAACCGGTCAAGGAAGCGGCGCCGGGGCCGGGACAGCCGAGGTGACGGTCGCGGGGTGCAGCGGAGCCCGCGACCCCCGTTACAGTACCCCCCCCCCCCCCCTTAGCTCTCCCCCTCTTTTTATGAAACCTAGAGAGGAGGTCAGGAGACAGATTGGCCTCAGGTTCCCAGGAAACGCTCCTCCCGGCGAACCCCTTCCCCATGAGAAAGAACCGCTTCCCCCTCACTATCTTCTGCGCCAGCACCTCCTTGACCTCAAAGATGTTATCAGAGTTGGCCACAGGAGAAGGCGAGACAGGACCATGGGAGTCGCGATTCAGCAGCACTGTCTTGAGGAGGGAGACATGGTAGGAGTTCGGGTTGCGGAGGGTAGGTGGCTGGCGGAGCTTGTAGGACTCCGGGTTTAGTCGTTGCAGTACATCAATGGGACCCACGTATTTAGGGCCTAACTTGTAACTAGGCACCCTAAAGCGGATATATTTGGTGGACAACCAAACCTTATCGCTCGGCTCAAATAGGGGCGGGGGCCTACGGTACCTGTCAGCCTGGACTTTGGTGCGAGCAGAAGCCCGTAGCAGGGCCTGTCGTGTGAGCTGCCAGAGTGCCTTGATGTCCCTTACTTGGGCATCCACGGCAGGGACAAGAGACGAGGTAGCTAGAGGGAGAGGTGGGCGGGGATGTAGCCCAAACACCACAAAAAAGGGGGAGGCCCCAGCGGATCCCGACTCTAAAGAGTTATAAGAAAACTCTGCCCAGGGGAGAAGATCAGACCAGTTATCTTGACGAGCGGACACAAAATGCCGCAGGTAGGTACCCAACACCTGGTTAACCCTCTCTACCTGCCCGTTCGTTTGGGGATGGTAAGCGGAAGAGAAGTCTAGCTGAACCTGCAATTGACCACACAAAGCCCGCCAAAATTTAGCAATAAACTGGACTCCCCTGTCAGAGACAATATCCAAAGGGAGACCGTGCAGACGGAAAACGTGACAGAAAAAATGTTGGGCCAGCTGGGGCGCAGAGGGTAACCCAGGCAGAGGGATAAAGTGAGCCATTTTGGAGAAACGATCGGTCACCACCCAATGACCGTGTTTCCAGATGAAGGCGGGAGATCAGTAACGGTCCATAGCTACATGGGTCCAGGGTTTTTCTGGCACAGGGAGAGGCTGAAGAAGGCCCGTGGGTTTGAGACGAGGGACCTTATTACGGGCACAGGAGGTGCAGGCTAGAACAAAGTCCCTGACATCCTGAGCACGAGTAGGCCACCAGTAATAGCGGGAGATCAGTTGCAGCGACCTATGGACTCCTGGGTGCCCAGCTGTACGCGAAGAGTGTCCCCACTTCAGGATTCTAGGGCGCAAGGCAGGACGCACATACGTCTTCCAGGGGGGTTGGTGTTGGAGATCCCCGGGGGCAGCCGTGACGAGTCGCTCTGGGGGGACAATGTGCTGGGGAGGAGGCTCAAGACCCACCGTATCTGAAGAGCGGGATAGAGCGTCAGCTCTGACGTTTTTCTCGGCCGGCCGAAAATGTAGACGGAAGTTAAAACGGGCAAAGAATAGTGACCATCTGGCTTGCCGGAGGTTCAGGCATTGAGCCGACTGCAGGTACAGGAGGTTCTTGTGGTCTGTGAAGATGTCAATAGGGTGGAGAGCCCCCTCCAGCAGGTGACGCCATTCTTCTAGAGCCAGCTTTATGGCGAGTAATTCACGATCACCTATGGTATAATTCTTCTGGGCAGAAGAGAATGTCCTGGAGAAAAAAAACACAGTTATGTAGTTTACCAGAGGAGGATCTCTGCAGGAGGACAGCGCCGGCACCGACTGAAGAAGCATCCTCTTCCAGAATAAAAGGGCGGTTAGGGTCTGGGCGAGACAGGACCGGAGCCGACGCAAATGCAGCTTTGAGCCGGTTGAAGGCTTCTTGGGCTTCCGGGAGGCCAGAATTTGGGATCGGCGTTCTTCTTAGTTAGAGCCACCAAGGGAACCACAAGTGTAGAGAAGTGTGGGATAAATTGTCTATAGTAGGTGGCAAATCCCACAACACGTTGAATGGCCCGAAGGCCCACCGGTTGTGGCCACTGTAACACCGCGGAGAGTTTGGAAGGATCCATCCGGAGACCCTTATCAGAGACGATGTACCCTAAGAAGGGTAAGCTGGTACGTTCAAAGAGGCCCTTTTCGGGTTTGGCAAAGAGCTGATGAGTGCGGAGTCGCCTGAGGACCTGGCGGACGTGGTGGCGATGAGTCTCGAGATCTGGGGAGAAGATGAGAATATCGTCCAAGTAAACAATCACACAGACGTAGAGCAGGTCTCGAAAGATCTCATTGACAAAGTTCTGAAATACTGCCGGGGCGTTACAGAGACCGAATGGCATAACCAAATACTCGAAATGGCCGTCCCGGGTATTAAACGCCGTTTTCCATTCATCGCCTTCCCTAATGCGGATTAAATTGTAGGCCCCGCGTAGATCCAGCTTGGAAAATATTTTCACGCCACGCAGGTGGTCAAAGAGTTCGGAGATCAAGGGCAACGGGTAGCGGTTTTTTATGGTAATTTTATTTAAGCCTCGATAGTCTATGCAGGGCCGGAGAGACCCGTCTTTTTTCTCCACGAAGAAGAAGCCGGCTCCTGCCGGAGACGAGGACTTAAGTATGAAGCCTTTGCTGAGGTTCTCCTTGATGTACTCTGACATAGCCTTAGTCTCCGGGACGGAGAGAGGGTAAACCTGGCCTCTGGGAGGAGTACAGCCAGGTTGCAGGTCAATGGGACAGTCATAAAGACGTTTCGGCCTGTCTCTCCAAAAAGACATCAGCAAAGTCCCAGTATGGCGTAGGTAGACCTGGTGGAGGCTTGGCAGACTTCAAGGAGGCGACCTGAGGAGCGAGTTGCGGTGTAGACAGGCAACGTGAGTGACACGCGGAACCCCAACGCATGACTTCACCTGTGCTCCAATCCAAGGTCGGGGTATGGTTCTGCAGCCATGGGAGGCCCAGAAGGATTTCCGAGGAGGATCGAGGCAGGACAAGAAGTTGCAACGTTTCCTTGTGAAGGGCCCCAATCTGCAAGAAGAGAGGGGCCGTACGGAAGCGGATAGCATCCTTAAGGCTTGCGATGGCGGCCGGGGTACAGCGTGGTACAAAGACGTAATCCAGAGACGTAGTCGGGGACAGGCAGAAGGTCAGGGCAGGCGGCAGAGGTTCGTGGTCAGAGACGGGCAGAAGGTCAGGGCAGGCGGCAATCAGGCAAGGTCAGGACCGTAAGCAGGCGGACTGGTACACGGGTAATCAGGACAGAACAGCAATACACTCTAGATGCACGGTAAGCACACCAACAGACTGGCAAGGAGTGCTGGGGGCGGATACCGTAAATAGAACCAGCGCCCGATAATAGACCAATTATCGGGACGCTGGCCCTTTAAATTTAGAGAAGCCGGCGCGCGCGCGCCTTAAGCATCGGCCACGCGCGCGGCGACCCGGACAGGCAGGAGCGGCGTTCACAGGAGGTAAAGGAAGCGGCGCCGGGGCCGGGACCGCCGAGGGATGGTCGCGGGCAGCCGCAGCAGCCGCGCCGGACCCCCTGCGAGCAGGATGACCGTCGCGGGGGGCAGCAGAGCCCGCGACTCCTGTTACACATACACACACACTCACACATCCATACACACACACACACACTCACACATCCATACACACACTCACACATCCATACACATGCTCACACACACACTCACACATCCATACACACATGCTCACACACACACTCACACATCCATACACACACTCACACACTCCATACACACACACACACTCACAGATCCATACACACACACTCATCCATACACACACACACACTCACACATCCATACACACACACACACACTCATCCATACACACACACACACACACTCACAGATCCATACACACACACGCTCACACACACTCACACACACACACTCACACTTTCCCTCTATGTGCAGGAGTTCAGATTTCAGCACTGCAATTATGGTTTTAAGCCCTGACAGCAGATGAGTGAATAATAGATGATGAAATTATAGTTTGCTGTTCAGTTTCTCAGCAATTACATTGATCCAATAAAGGTTTGTTGTTCAGTTCAAATTATTTTCTTTTGTGTTGCCGAGCAGAAAGCAGAACAAATCCTTTAAGTCCATGACTGGTTGATAACTATCTGGCATATGTTTGAAATTGCATCAAGAGCACTTCCTAAAATAATAGATGTAATTGCATCCTGCTCAGGCAAGCAAAGCAGAAAATGAAAGTTTTCTCTTCTCGCAGAGTTGAATGAAATGAAAAACTTGTGTTTCCTTACCTTAAGGACTCGGAGCCGGGGGGCCGCCCCGCTGATCTCCGCTCTGCATTTCAGCTTCAGTCCGGACTTTGCAAAGCCTTGTTCTGGGAGTCCACTTAGCACCAGGCCCTCATAGTCATAGAGATACGTCTTACTGTTCGCAAACTCCAGCTCTGAAAATATAGAAACAAGTTTAAGAAAAAAAAAATTTCCTTCTTATTTTAAAGGAACCCATGGCCAGTGGCTCAACCTGTTGCTATCTCCGGAGCGGAGAGACAATATGGAGAAATACAGAAAAGGACGATGAGCTGCAATATATAAAACTTTAAGCTTTATTAAAAATTCGTTAAAAAGCCATAGAATACTCAGATCAAGGCCGACGCGTTTCGGGCGCTGATGCCCATACTCTTCTTTTTTTGCAACTTTGCCATTTTGCTGTCTCCTCCAAGATCCATGAGAAAACATAAGTATCGTCTGAAGCTCCTTTATTAGACTTTCATGTCATATTAACCAGTTCCTGACCGGACGCCGTTTAACCCTCTCCCTGACCAGACTCGTTTTAATTTTTATTAGCACACATGGGTTGGAACGCTGTAACACTTTCTTCCAGACGTTTACTCATTTTTTTGGGTCTTTATTCCTTGAGGTTTTACTTGTTTGTTATTATTACATAAAATTATAATTTTTTTAATACTGAGAGAAAATAATAAAATAAAATCCTGTTTTTCCCATTTTTTTAACATTGTCTAAATTAATTATTACTATCTGAAAAAAATTCTGTAGTTGCGGTTCCTCTCCGTAACAGGCATTTACAGATAGGAGATAGTATGTTTTAGGCTATGTCGCCACTGCACAGAAAAATGGCTGTAAAGTTGCCCCATAGACCTGTATAGTAAACACGTCCTGCTGTCTCCACAGAACATTTTTCTTCTGCTCATTTTATTTACAGGTCGTCTTTTGAAACACGAGAGCAAAAAATTTACTACAGGAGTCTATGGAAAGCGGCGGACATTTTTTGGAATGAAACCCCACCCAGGAGATTAAAGTCCCCCCTATAGGTTGTTAACCTTCTTATCAATGCTGCATACAAGTGTCCGATTTGTCCTTGTTCGCAATAAAGTTATCTCGCTCTTGTCACTAACGGATTTTTACAGATTTTGGAACTAAAATCCGTTTTTTTTTACGGAGTTTGGTGCTAATAAAGTTATCTCGCTTTTGCTGCTAAAAATCATTTTTTTGGGGGAGATTTTGGTGCTAATAATGTTATCTCGCTATGGCCGCTATAAATCTGATTTTTTTATGTATATTGCCGCTAATAAAGTTGTCACGGTTTTGCAGCAAAAAATATGATTTTTCTTTTACAAATTTTGTCGCTAAAATCCATTTTTTTTACAGGTTTGGACGCTAATAAAGATATCTCGATTTTGCCGCTAAAAATCTGTTTTTTTTTACGGATTTTTTCTCTACAATCTGGATTTTTGCAGATTTTGGCACTAATAAAGCTATCTCTCTTTTGCCGCTATAAATCCATTTTTGGGGGGGGGGGGGGGATTTTGGTGCTAAAATTAATTTTTAACGGATTTTGGTGCTAATAAAGTTATCTTGCTTTTGCCGCTAAAAATCCGTTTTATTTACAGATTTTGGCGCTATAATCTGGATTTTTAGTGACAAAAGTGGGATAACCTTATTAGCGCCAAAATCCGTGGAACGACTACAAGATGACATATAAATGCAGTAATGTGCAAAACACGTGAAAACACTGACATTTTTCAGCAGCTGTTTACAGGCAGTGGACGAAAAAACTTAGTTTTATGAACTTTTTTAGAATTTGGTTTTCAGGTTGTTTTTTTGTCCACTGCAGGGTAGATGGAGCCTTAAGATCATCGAGGGCAGGGCTAAAAGTTGCCTGTGAATGTTTTTTTTTTACTATTTTAATTTTGGTGGTTTTTTTTCTTTTATTTTAATTTTTCATATTGTGGGAATATGAGGGAATGTTTACATAACCTTTTTTTTTTTTTTACCTGTAACTGGGGCCGATGTATTAGCTTAAGTTGCAGGAGAAATAAAGAGAAAAAGAAACACTGCCTGGACTCACTGCAGAGCAGATCTGGGTTTGATAGGACCCAGCAGCATCTGCAACTACTGAGCCCTGCAGGTCACTGACTGCTGTGAAGCAGGAAGCTGGAAGACTTCCTGCTTGTGTATATACAATAATCCGGAAGGCACGGACAGTAATAATCTGTCCCTGCCTTTTCAGTGGAGAGCCCGGATACTGCTGCTGCTGACAGCCAGCTCTACACTCCCGCAGCCATACAATTTGGGGGGAAGGTATTAATGATATAGGGGAGGGGATTAATAGCAATGTTTCTATTTTTGGAGATGACACCAAGCTATGCAGGGCAGTGCAATCAATGGAAGATGCTCATAAACTGCAAGCAGACCTGGACACACTGAGTGTGTTTGGGCATCCACTTGGCAAATGAGGTTCAATGTGGATAAATGGAAGGTTCTGCATCTGGGGAGAAATAATCTGCAGCATCATATGTCCTGGGGGGAGAAAAACTGGGAGAATCACTTGTTGAGAAAGATCTGGGCGTTCTTGTAGAACATAGACTACAGAACAGCATGCAGTGTCAATCAGCTGCCTCTAAGGCAGGCATGACATTTTTACCGCTGTATAAAGCATTGGTGCGACCTCACTTAGAATATGCTGTTCAGTTCTGGGCCCCAGTTTATAGAAGAGATGTAATGGAGCTAGAGGGTGTGCAAAGACGAGCAACCAAACTTATAAGGGGAATGGAGCATCTTAGTTATGAGGAGAGGTTAGTAGAATTGAACTTATTTCGTCTTGAGAAAAGACGGCTTCCGGGGGACATGATTAATTTATATAAATATATAAATGGTCCCTACAAAAAGTACGGAGAAAAATTATTTAATGTAAAGCTCCCTCAAAAGACAAAGGGGAGATTCCCTTCAGCTGGAGAAAAAAGGATTCAATCTCCAGGGGAGAAAAGTGTTCTTCAGTGTGAGAACTGTGAATCTGTGGAATAGCTGCCTGAGGAGCTGGTCACAGCAGGAACTGTAGAGAGTTTCAAGAAAGGCTTAGATAACAACCTGAAACTAAAAAATATTAATGTGTATATAGCCGTATAAAATTCTAGATTGAGTCTGACGGCAACTCTGGGATCAGAAATGAAGTCTTCCTTACAGCAGGTTGATTGTTGCCTTATAGGTTTCAAGGTCTTCATCAGTAGGGAAAACTAAGCTTAAAACAATCCTGGTCTCTCTCCCTTCACCCACATTTTTCCCACCCTTGGTCGAACTTGATGGACATATGTCTTTTTTCAACTGTACTAACTATGCAACTATGTATGAACCTGCCGCAGACTCCCCAGTTCTACCTCTGTCTTTAATAGTGCCCGATCTGACAGTTTGTATGAAAGTGTCTCAAAGCACTTTATAAATGTGTCCCGTTCTACGCCAATAGTGCTCTCAAATAATGCTCGGTGGTTAGCACAGTGTAGCATGGTGGCTCGGTGGTTAGCACAAGGTAGCATGGTGTCTCAGTGGTTAGTACAGGGTAGCATGGTGTCTCAGTGGTTAGCACAGGGTATCATGGTGTCTCAGTGGTTAGTACAGTGTAGCATGGTGGCTCGGTGGTTAGCACAGGATAGCATGGTGGCTCGGTGGTTAGTACAGTGTAGCATGGTGGCTCGGTGGTTAGCACAGGGTAGCATGGTGGCTCGGTGGTTAGCACAGGGTAGCATGGTGGCTCTGTGGTTAGCACACGGTAGCATGGTGGCTCGGTGGTTAGTACAGTGTAGCATGGGGGCTCGGTGGTTAGCACAGGGTAGCATGGTGGCTCGGTGGTTAGCACAGGATAGCATGGTGGCTTGGTGGTTAGCACAGGGTAGCATGGTGTCTCAGTGGTTAGCACAGGGTAGCAGGGTGTCTCGGTGGTTAGAACAGGGTAGCATGGTGGCTCGGTGGTTAGTACAGGGTAGCATGGTGCTGTGGTTAGCACAGGGTAGCATGGTGGCTCGGTGGTTAGTACAGGGTAGCATGGTGGCTCGGTGGTTAGTACAGGGTAGAATGGTGGCTCGGTGGTTAGCACAAGATAGCATGGTGTCTCAGTGGTTAGCACAGTGTAGCATGGTGGCTTGGTGGTTAGCACAGGGTAGCATGGTGTCTCAGTGGTTAGCACAGTGTAGCATGGTGGCTCGGTGGTTAGTACAGGGTAGCATGGTGTCTCAGTGGTTAGTACAGGGTAGCATGGTGGCTCAGTGGTTAGCACAAGGTAGCATGGTGGCTTGGTGGTTAGCACAGGGTAGCATGGTGGCTCGGTGGTTAGAACAGAGTAGCATGTGTCTCGTGGTTAGTACAGGGTAGCATGGTGGCTCAGTGGTTAGCACAGGGTAACATGGTGGCTCGGTGGTTAGCACAGGGTAGCATGGTGGCTCGGTGGTTAGTACAGGGTAGCATGGTGGCTCGGTGGTTAGCACAGGTAGCATGGTGGCTTGGTGGTTAGCACAGGGTAGTATGGTGGTCTCAGTGGTTAGCACAGGGTAGCATGGTTCGGTGTTGCACAAGGTAGCATGGTGGCTTGGTGGTTAGCACAGGGTAGCATGGTGTCTCAGTGGTTAGCACAGGTAGCATGGTGGCTCGGTGGTTAGTACAGGGTAGCATGGTGGCTCGGTGGTTAGTACAGGGTAGCATGGTGGCTCGGTG
Source organism: Phyllomedusa bahiana (assembly GCA_025379985.1). Lineage (NCBI taxonomy): Eukaryota > Metazoa > Chordata > Amphibia > Anura > Hylidae > Phyllomedusa > Phyllomedusa bahiana. The sequence goes on along the minus strand of JAODAL010001243.1, from coordinate 93,257 downwards.
GTTAGCACAGGGTAGCATGGTGTCTCAGTGGTTAGCACAGGGTAGCATGGTGGCTCGGTGGTTAGTACAGGGTAGCATGGTGGCTCGGTGGTTAGCACAGGGTAGCATGGTGGCTCGGTGGTTAGTACAGGGTAGCACGGTGTCTCAGTGGTTAGCACAGGGTAGCATGGTGGCTCGGTGGTTAGTACAGGGTAGCATGGTGGCTCGGTGGTTAGTACAGGGTAGCATGGTGGCTCGGTGGTTAGTACAGGGTAGCATGGTGGCTCGGTGGTTAGCACAGGGTAGCATGGTGGCTCGGTGGTTAGTACAGGGTAGCATGGTGGCTCGGTGGTTAGCACAGGGTAGCATGGTGGCTCGTGGTTAGACAGGTAGCATGGTGGTCTCGTTGTTAGCACAGGGTAGCATGGTAGCTCGGTGGTTAGTACAGGGTAGCACGGTGTCTCGGTAGTTAGTACAGGGTAGCACGGTGTCTGGGTGGTTAGTACAGGGTAGCATGGTGTCTGGGTGGTTTGTACAGGGTAGCTTGGTGTCTCGGTGTTTAGCACAGGGTAGCATGGTGTCTCTGTGGTTAGCACAGTGTAGCATGGTGGCTCGGTTGTTAGCACAGGGTAGCATGGTGGCTCTGTTGTTAGTACAGGGTAGAATGGTGTCTCAGTTTTTAGCACAGGGTAGCACGGTGTCTTTGTGGTTAGTACAGTGTAGCATGGTGGCTCGGTGGTTAGTACAGGGTAGCATGGTGTCTCTGTGGTTAGCACAGGGTAGCACGGTGTCTTGGTGGTTAGTATCAGGGTAGCATGGTGGCTCAGTGGTTAGCACAGTGGCTCAGTGGTTAGCACAGTGTAGCATGGTGTCTCAGTCATTAGCACAAGTCAGCATGGGGTACTCCAATTTCCCCCACACTCCAAAATCATACAGGTAATCTGGAATTTAGACTGTGAGCCCCAAGAGGACCGGACACGTGAATATCAATTTCTTTACAGCACTCGGGAATATACAGCGCTATCTGAATTAATAGGATAAATAAATACAAATTTTTAGCCCAAAAAGAAACATATAGGGCGACATGTATGATTTTTGGCTCTCTGACGCATTTGTGCGCATTAGTAGTGTGAAATGCGCCTGAATCTATGAACCTCTTCTACTGCGGGTCATAGATTTAGCGCTTTCTAGCTGCAAAGCGACACTTCTGGCTCAGGTAAACCTCTTTTAAAGTGCTCTACCTGTTCCAGCAGTAATTACACTACAGCAGCCTGGATTATGAACAAACTGCAAGTAAGCAAAAAAAAAAGCACCCGCAGCGCATGTCAGAGCGCACCAAGCTCACAGCGGTGCTTTTTTGTGCACTGTTTGCTGCATTATGTGTTGAACAAAAAAAAAAACAGGACTGCAGGGTCACAGTCAGCGCGTAAATGTGCCAAAAGATGCATCAACTACAATGAGGTTCCCTGTACTGAGAAACGCATCAAAATCCGCTTCAAATACAGAAAATGTGTGGAAAAAAGCATGAAAAAAATAAGCTACAAACCCAGATCTTTCCTGTGTACTTGTGGCGCTGGGCAGGCGGCTCCCCACTGACACTGATTGGCCGTCATGTGCCAACTCATTACGTCACCGTTCTGAAAGTTGATGTCAGGAAGTGGCTGGTGACGACCAATCACCGACTGCAGCGCTCACAGACTGCTGCCCCGCACCAAAAGTATACAGAAGAAACGGACAGGCAGCCGGCAGCATCACCGGGGTGGGGGTATATATATGTATATATGAATCACTACAACATCCTAATCCTGATTCTAGTTTAAAAAAAAAAAAAACCTTGAAGGTGAGTTTTGTGAATAAAAATGCTGCAGGTGACCACTAACGAATACACTGTGGCAGCATCATTTTTTTAGGTAAAAAAAATACAAACCCAAACCCTTATTCTAGTTAAAAACTATATTTATCTATAAACTATCTAATCTATCATATCTCTCTCATATCTATATCTATCTCATATCTATCTATCTATCTCATATCTATCTATTATCTATCTCATATCTATCTATCTATCTATCTATCGATCTCATATCTATCTATCTATCCCATATCTATCTATCTATCTCATATCTATCTATCTCTCTCCATATCTTATCTATCTATCTATCTATCTATTCTATCTTATCTATCTATCTATCTATCTATCTCTATCTCATATCTAATCTATCATATCTATCTATCTATCTGTCTCATATCTATCTATCTATCTATCTCATATATATCTAATATCTATCTCATTTCTATCTATCTATCTATCTATCTATCTATCTATCTATCTCATATATATCTCATATCTATCTATCTATCTATCTATCTATCTATCTATCTATCTATCTATCTATCTATCTATCTATCTATCTCATATCTATCTATCTATCTCATATCTATCTATCTATCTATCTATCTATCTATCTCATATCTATCTCATATATCTATCTATCTATCTATCTATCATATCTATCTATCTATCTATCTGTCTCATATTATCTATCTATCTATCTATCTGTCTCATATCTATCTATCTATCTATCTATCTATCTATCTATCTATCTATCTGTCTCATATCTATCTATCTATCTATCTATCCCATATCTATCTATCTATCTATCTATCTATCTATCTGTCTATCTATCTACCTTCTATCTATCTATCTATCTATCTATCTATCTATCTATCTATCTATCTATCTCATATCTATCTATCTCATATCGATCTATCTCTCATTATTTATCTATCTATATCTATCTATCTATCTATCTATCTCATATCTGTATATATTCTGTCTACTTAACTAGCTCAAATCCATCTATCTATCTTATATCTATTTTTCTATCATATCTATCTACCTTCTATTTATTTATCAATCTATCTATATATCTCAAATATGCCTATTTATAAATCTTATAGCTATCTTTCTATTTATCTATCGCATATCTATAAATTTATCTATCTCATTATCTATTATTACCTAATTTATATATGTCATATCTATCTATCTATCTATCTGTCTGTCTGTCTGTCTCATACTATCTTCTTTATCTGTCTGTCTATTCTATCTATCTGTCCATATCGATCTAATCTATCTTATCTATCTATCTCATATCTATCTATCTATCTATCTATCTATCTATCTATCTATCCCATATCTATCTATCTATCTATCTCATATCTATCTATCTATTTATCTATCTGTCTATTGCTATGTAGTAAAGTGTAGATAGTGTAACAGATATCACAGCACAGAAAGTTATCTAGACTTTTTCATTGCTTTTCAGCAGCTTTTGTTGTGATCTAAGAGCAGATATCATGGAAAGCCGCAGCATCCGCGTCAAGTTAACCCGTGCTCCATGTGTATCCATGTATCAGTGGTGTCAATCACTCGGGGCCTCTGACCGCTGACTCTTCTTCCGATATCCGCCCACACGCTGGAGGTTGCGGCGAGGTCGGATATTCTTGTATTTCTCTCGGCTTTGGTTTCATACTGGATTATATTTACAGATTGTCAGATTGATTGGGGCGCGGCCGCAGCGATGAGGTCACTGAGTGACTCGGTTCGGTCCTTTGTGGCCGTCAATTCCTTGGAGAAGTCACCTTACTTCTCCAGTCTCGTCGCTCGATGTAGTGTTGAGTTTCGTATCTGCTCTTTTAATCAATAGTACATATCTAGTTATCAGTGCTGAGCCAGACGTGCAGAGAGACAACCAAAGCAGAAACCGTGTAGAACTTCTGCTAGAATAGAACAGACACTTGTATCTTTTATAACTTGTAAAGGTTCTATAGGGTCATAAAGTGTGGTTGCTGTATTCCGAAAACAGCGCCACTCTTGTTCAGGTCATGTGCGGTACTGCAGCTCAGCTCCATTTACTTCAATAAAGTTAAGCTTGAACAACCGCTTTGAAAATAGATGTTCAATGATAAAGTAAATTCCTTCAATCTCACCTTTGATCATAGTTGCCAACTTTTGAAAATGGAAAAGCAGGAGACTAAAGAGTGCGGCGCGCGTAGCAAAAATTTGCATGGACATGCCCATCTTTTTGGTGTGACATGCCCCTTCAAAAAGCCACACCCACTCCGACTAACTGCATAATGGCTTTGGAAGAAAGCCAGGTAGATGCCCTTATAGTCAGGTAGTAGCCCCCCCATAACCAGTTAGTGCCCCTTACAGGCAGGTAGATGCCCCCTTGTAGCCAGGTAGTTGCTCCCTTTGTAGTCAGGTAGTTTCCCCCTTTGTTGGCCAGGTAGTTGCCCCCTTTAGTAGTCAGGTAGTGGCCCCCTTTAGAAGCCAGGTAGTGGCCCCCTTTAGTAGCCAGGTAGGTAGTTGCCCCCTTTAGAAGCCAGGTAGTTGCCCCCTTTAGAAGCCAGGTAGGTAGTTGCCCCCTTTAGAAGCCAGGTAGTTCCTTTAGTACCGTAGGTAGTTGACCTCTTTAGAAGCCAGGTAGGTAGTTGCCCCCTTTAGTAGCCAGAGGTAGTTGCCCCTTAGTACAGGTAGGTATTGCCCCTTTAGAAGCAGTAGGTAGTTGCCCCTTTAGTAGCCAGGTAGGTAGTTGCCCCCTTTAGAAGCCAGGTAGGTAGTTGCCCCCTTTAGAAGGTAGGTAGTTGCCCCCTTTAGAAGCCAGGTAGTGCCCCCTTTAGTAGCCAGGTAGGTAGTTGCCCCATTTAGTAGCCAGGTTGGTAGTTGCCCCCTTTAGTAGCCTGGTAGGTAGTTGCCCCCTTTAGAAGCCAGGTAGTGCCCCCTTTAGTAGCCAGGTAGGTAGTTGCCCCCTTTAGTAGCCAGGTAGGTAGTTGCCCCCTGTGTTAGCCAGGTAGATGCCCCCCATGTAGCTAATAAAAATAAAATAATAAAATCCACTTACCTCACCAGGCTCCTGCAGCTCCGGACATCTCCGATCTCCTCAGCGACGCAGGCGCAGTGAGTGCAGAGGTGTGTCACTTCCCCTGCGCCGCTGACCGGTCTGTTTGGCGCACACGGGCACTGTGCCTCCGGGGGGCGGAGGGGGCGCTCCCTGCTGCCTCCTCCCTGCACAGCGAGACTCCGGGCGGGTGAAGCAGCCGCTTCACCCGCCTGTATGAGCGGTCCGGCGGCGCAAGAGTAGCACACCAGCGCTACTCTTGCGCCGCGGTAACTTAAAGAACCAATTAGCGGGACCCCCCCACCAAAAGCGGGAGAGTTGGCATGTATGCCTTTGATAATCCAGAAAATTCTCTAACCCAACCCAGAGCTGTGGTATAATCTGGATATTCCCAAGAGAGGAGCCAATAAGTGATGACATTTGTTTGATTCACAAAGTCATAAAAGACAGCAAAACTAAGACCGGTAGGATTTATGGCGTTCAGGCGGCAATTTTCATGCGCTTTATGAGTATGAAATGCACCTGATTTATGAACCTGTTCTACTGCAGTCATAAATCAGGCACATTCTAGCACTAATACGACACTTCTGGCTCAGGTAAACCACTTTGATAGTGCTCTACCTGTTCCAGCAGTAATGTGCCTGGATTTGCTTTACTGACACTATAAATCTATAGCTTTGTACGGTTCTAGTGCGTCCTGCAACCCGCACACCCACCGAAATCAGGTGCATTACAAAGTGCCTCGGGCGCTCTGTAATGCGCCTGATACTGGCATATAGCCGATGTAAAAATATAGCGAACGGGACTGTGCCAGTTTTCGGGCTGAAAAGACGCCGGACTTCAGTACAGCCCCGTTCATACATGTCGCCCTATCTGTATGTTGAGACAGAATTATTTTTTACACATATTTTCATGGGAAACCCCTGTGTATTACCAGTCCTATTGCATTTAATGTGATTACACAGTGTAATGCACACTATAAACTGGGCCACATTTTGGGTGACATGTATGAACGGGGCTGCGGCAGAAGTCTGGCATCTTTTCAGCCCGAAAACAGGCGCAGCCCCGTTCGCTATAGTTAAAAGCCTCCCATACACCAATATCAAGCGCCCACCGCACTTTGTAATGCGCCTGATTTCGGGGAGCGTGCTGGAGGTGTCGCACTACAACCGTACGAAGCTACACATTTATAGCTTCAGTACAGCAAATCCAGGCCATTACTGCTGGAACAGGTAGAGCACTTTAAAAGTGGTTTACCTGAGCCTGAAGTGTTGCTTTGAAGCTAGAAAGCGCCAAATCTATGACCCGCAGTAGAACAGGCTCATAAATCAGGCGCATTTTCGACTCAGGCTATGTTCACACGGCTTAAAATGGGCCGTATTTCGGTCCGCAATTACGCACCAGAGTGCGCCTATTACGGGCTGAATACGGCCCAGTCATTACGGTAATCCCCAGGTCTCATAGAGAACTATGGATTAGGCCTCCTCTCCCTGCTCTGCGAATATGCCGAGGGGGAGATAAGTGACATGTGAATCACCAGCGGCGTATACGCACCGCTAGTAATGATAGTCTATGGGCCGGCAAGATGCCGGCCCCCCGCTCCCTCCCCCGCTCCCGCCCCCGCCACCCGGCGTAATTGCGGGACGTAATTACGTCCCGCAGTTAAGCCGTGTCAACATGGCCTAATATCATGTGCATAACAATTGGTGCTAAAACACCAAAAATAATAAATGCCGCCCTTTATTCCTAGTGCAAATTTCAAAACTGTGTTGTCAATTCGCTGCTCCAATATACCGTATATACTCGAGTATAAGCCAAGTTTCTTAGCACAAAAAATGTGCTGAAAAATTCGTCCTTGGCCTATACTCGAGTCACCGTTGGCGTCTGGGAGCTGCCATGGCCTGGGCGCCGGCGGAGATCCATCAGCTGTATGCGACTCCTCTTGGAGTGCATACAGATGAAGATCCTATTGTGGAGCAGAGAGAAAGCGCAATAGGCCTCTGGAAGGCCGCAAGCAGACTTGTGGCCTTCCAGAGTATCCTGCACAGGTAGTGTGCTATGTCATCCCACGGCCTGCACGGCTTGATGACATCACACCCCCTGTGCCAGAAGACGGAGCGCATCAGAGCAGCAGGGAAGAAAGGTGAGTACTTGTATTTTTTAATTTTTTTTAAGAAAACCCTGCCTATACCTGCCTATGGGGGACATATACCTGCCTATGGGGGACAATACCTGCCTATACCTACCTATGGCAAACATATACCTACCTATACCTGCCTATGGGGGGCATTTACCTGCCTATGGGGGACATATACCTGCCTATGGCGAACATATAGCTATCTATACCTGCCTGTAGGGGGCATATACCTGCCTATATCTTTCTATGGGAGACATATACCTGCCTATAACTGCCTATACCTGCCTATGGGGGGACATATACCTGCCTATACCTGCCGAGGGGGCAAATACAGTATACCTGCCTCTACCTGCCTATGCGGGAAATATACCTGCCTATATTTGCCTATGGGGGACATATACATGCCTATAACTGCCTATGGAAGACATACCTTCCTATTGCGGACATATACCTAGCTATACCTGCCTATGGTGGACATATACCTGCCTATGGGAAACATATATCTGCCTATACCTGCCGAGGGGGCATATACAGTATACTTGCCTCTACCTGCCTATGCGGGAAATATACCTGCCTATGGGGGACATATACCTGCCTATGGGAGACATTAAACTGCATATACCTGCCTAAGGGGGACATATACCTGTCTATACCTGTATATGGAAGACATATACCTGTCTATGGGGGACATATACCTGCCTATACCTGCCTAAAGTGGACAAATATCTGCCTATACCTGCTTATACCTGCCTATGGGGGACATATACCTGCCTATGGGGGACATATACTTGCCTCTATCTGCCTATAACTGCCTATGGAGGACATATACCTGTCTATACCTGCCTATGGGGGACATATACCTGCCATTACCTACCTATGGGGGACATAAACCTGCCTATGGGGGGCATTAAACTGCCTAAACCTGCCTATGTAATTTTATTGGTATCCATTTTAATTTTTGAAATTTACCAGTAACCGCTACATTTTCCACCCAAGACTTATACACGAGTCAATAAGCTTTCCCACTTTTAGGTGCCTTGGCTTATACTCGAGTATATACGGTAAACGGTAATTAACGGTTTATATGTTTAGTGGAGAAAAAGCTGAGCTCTGTGATAATAAGGTTTTATATGAAAAGAGAACTGAGCTCTTGGATATATAGGATGATATGATAGAGGAGAGAAGCTGAGCTCTGTGATAATAAGGGTTATATGATAGAGGAGAGGAGCTGAGGCTCTGTGATATATAGAGTTATATGATAGAGAAGAAGCTGAGCTCTATGATAATAGGGTTATATATAGGGGAAAGGGAGCCGAGCTCTGTGATATATGGAGATATATGATAGAGGAGAGAAGCTGAGCTCTGTGATATATTAAGTTATATGATAGAGGAGCTGAGCTCTGTGATATATAGGGTTATATGATAGAGGGAGAGAAGCTGAGCTCTGTGATATAACAGGGTTATATGACAAGAAGAGAATTTGAAGCTCTGTCATATATAGGGTTATATGATAGAGGAGAGAAGCTGAGCTCTGTGATATAAAAAGGATTATATGATAGAGGAGAGGACTGAGCTCTGTGATATATAGGGTTATATATAGGGGGAGAAGCTGAGCTCTGTGATAAATAGGGTTATATGATAGAGAGGAGAAAGCTGAGCTCGGGGATATATAGGGTTTTGATAGAGGAGAGAAGCTGAGCTCTGGGATATATAGGGTTATATACAGAGGAAGGAGCTGACCCTTGTGAAAATAGGGTTATATGATAGAGGGAGGAGCTGAACTCTGGTTTATATAGGGTTATATGACAGAGGAGAGAAGCTGAGCTCTGTGAATATAGGGTTATATGAAAAGGAGAGGAGCTGAGCTCTGGGATATATAGGGTTATATGATAGAGGAAGAAGCTGAGCTCTGTGATATACAGGGTTATATACAGAGAAAGAAAGTTGACCTTGTCATATATAGGGTTATATGATAGAGGAGAGAAGCTGAGCTCTGTGATATATAGATTATATAAATAGAGGAAGAGAGCTGAGCTCTGTGATAAAGGGTTATATGATAAAGGAGAGAAGCTGACTCTGTGATAAATAGGTTTATATGATAGAGGGAGAAAGCTGAGCTCTGGATATATACGGTTAATGATAGAGGAGAGAAGCTGAGCACGGGGAAAAATATAGGGTTTAAAAATGACAGAGGAAGGAGCTGACCCTCTGTGATATATGGGGTTATATGACAGAGGAGAGGAGCTGAGCTCTGTGATATAAGGGTTATTTGAATAGAGGAGAGGAGCTGAGCTCTGTGATATATAGGGTTATATGATGGAGGAGAGGAGCTGAGCTCTGGGATATACAGCGGCGGTTGAACTTGCACCCTGCTGCCTTGTACAAAGTCTATGTCAATGACAGAGATAGCCATATACAGCATTTGTCCATCTTTGTGGGTCCCATAGACTTTGCGTATATTTGACCGCTCCTCTGTTCAAAGCCTTCCCAGCTGAGTGAGCACAGGGAGTAAAGAGGGGCCCCTCATTTCAGTGACTGGTGGGGGCCCCATCAATCAGACAATTATCACCTATCCTACAAATTAATGCCATTGGTGGAACAACCCCTTTTAAGGCGTTCCATGACCTACCTACATGTTTATCACGATGAGCTAAGGGGTTAAAGGAATTTACCATATATGACTCCAGAGCTTTCCATTGATATCACCCATACTCTTGTATTACACAGGGCAGTCTGGGGACCCGAGCTCTCAAGATAGGTCCATGACCATGATTATTCCATGAATGTCTGAGATGGGAATACCTCTTTAAAGTTCTTAAAATTCCGTATTATATTGACATTTTGTAACAGATTATCAGATTACAGATACAAAGTAACAAATGGGGAGATGTAAACAGGGGCAGAGTCATGGACAGTCTTCAAATGTATTTTTGTAACCAATAAAGTGCCGTGCTTACCGTAATGCAGAGGCTGATTACCTGCAAAACAATCACGAAGCAGGGGGTTACTAACTGGTGGCTGGGGGGATTCTAGAGCTGCACAATATACAAGATTTACTAGATGAATCCTAAATGGGTTGCAATTCATTTTTCCACTTACCAGCTGAAGCCAAGACAACACTCAGGGCCAGTATGATGGCCAACATGGTGGCGAGTGACTGAGGCCAATGCAAAGTGTCCTCTTTTATATGTCAGGTCATCTGGGTCAGGTGAATTTTTTTTGGATTGATAAACTGATGAGCAAGCAGGATTTTGTACCTGCCAAGACTTAAGCAAATAGCTGTGGAAAGTCAGCGCCACCATTTGGAAATGTAACTTTTTTTTCTCCCTTGTACAACAGCTCATTTGTGTATTAGAACATCAAGTTGCCATCACAAAAACAGACGTAGACATGGGTTAATCTACCTTTAAGGCTCCACTCATCCCCCACCTCCACTGTTTGTAGTATCTGTTGGGATACCATAAAAATTCATAATCCTGACATACAGTGAAGGAAATAAGTATTTGACCCCTTGCTGATTGTGTAAGTTTGCCCACTGACAAAGACAAGAACAGTCTATAATTTTAAGGGTTAATTTTAACATTGAGAGATAGAATATCCAAAATAAATCCAGAAAATCCCATTATATAAATTATTTACATTTTGCTGAGAGAAATAAGTATTTGATCCGCTACCAACCAATGAGAGTTCTGGCTCCTACAGACCAGTTAGACGCTCCTAATCAACTCGTTACAGCTGGTCTTAAATATTCTCTTCTTTATAAAAAAAGACTCCTGTCCACAACTCAATCATCAGACTCAAACCTCTACCAACATGGGCAAAGACCGAAAGAGCTTTCTAGGGATGTCAGGACAAGATCATAGAGCACGCACAAAGCTGGAATGGGCTCCAAAACCATAACAAACGCTGGTGAGAAGTAGATCTGTTGGTAGCAATAGTAAGAAAATGGAAGAAATAACAAATGACTCGATCAATGGACATACGCTCTGGGGGCACCCAAAATCTCACCATCCGGGAGGGGTTCTCCTTTATCAAGAGGAAGTGAAGATCAGCCTAAAACTTACATGGGCGGGAACTTGTTAATGATCTCAAGGTAGCTGTGACCAACAGCTCCACACCAAGAAAAACATATGGGAAACAAGCCATTGACACCATTAATGTGTTTTTAAAATCCTGCAGTGCCCACATGGTCCCCCTGCTTCAGAGGCGCATGTGCAGGCCCAGCTGAAGTTTGCGCCAGTGAACACCTGTGATGATTTCTGTGAGTGATTGGGAGAAAGGTGCTGTGGTCATAGAGACAACAATCTTCGAGCCTCTTTTGCATTAAACTCAACTCGCCGTGTTTTGGAGAAGAGAAATGCTGCCTATGACCCAAAGAACACCGTCCCAGTGGTCAAGCATGGAGGGGAAACATGATGTTTTGGGGGTGTTTCTCTGCTAAGGAGCACAAAGGACAACTTCCAACTGCATCAATGGGAGAATGTGGATGGAGCCAGTCGGTACCGTACAACCTCCTTCCCTCCGCCAGCACCACTGAAAATGGGTCTGTGGGCTTGGGTCCTTCCCCAGCAAGACCATGAACCCCAAAACATACCGCCAAGGCTAACAAAGGAGTGGCTCAAAAGAAAGCATATTAAGGTAATGGAGTGGCCTAGACCAGTCCCCTCCCAGACCTTAATCCCCATAGAAAACATATGGAGAAGGAGTTGAAGCTCTGAGTTTGCCAAGAGATAGCCTTCAAAAATCAAAATGATTTAGAGTTGTTCTGTCAAAGAGGAGTGGGAGCAAAACTCCTCCGTGACATTGTCGGCAAGACCTCGATCCATCAACTACAAAAAACTTCTGATATGCTGTGCTTTCCAACGAATGATTATGCCCACCAATTATTAAGTCTTGTTTGTCCAGAAAGGGACAATACTTATTTCTCCTGCAAAATGCAAAATAAAATTTATATAATTTATACATCTGGGATTGTAATTGGTATTCCTATCTCTCAATGTTAAAATTAACCCTTAAAATTATAGACCGTTCATGTCTTTGTCGGTGGGCAAACTTACACAATCAGCATGGGAGCAAATAATTATTTCCTTCACTGTATACTGCGACTGGGCCACTGACTTCTATTGAGCAAAACTATTCCTAATTGGATCACATTTGCCCTATTTAGTGAATGTGTACAGGTTTTGCACCACACATAAAAGCAGTGCCACGTATTGCTGATGTTGAAAGTAATAAGTGGTCATAATAATATGACTCAGCTACTATATGTATATATTAACACTGTTGGACATCCACCTCTATTATAAACCAAAGGCACTAGAAATAATAGTACTAAAAAGTAGAATATCTATGAACCTTTTATAGCATTTTTTTCTTTTTGATGAATTGATATTTCAGACTTGGAACAAAGTGAAAGTTATAGCAACCTGGGCGCGCTTAAACCGCTCAATAAATCACTACCTTACGGCGTAAAGCAGATCATTATGTTAATTACTAGCAAATCCATTTGTTTTACTCTTACCATGACGGGTATGCAGTGAATTTTTTTTACAAGAATTTTCTTTACAATTTTTTTTTATTTGTGTGTGTATATAAATAACGTTATGCACTCATTCATGTATGTATGTATTTATGCACAAGTCCACTTACGACCTATTCTACTCAGGGCCACCACTAGGGCAGTACCACTGTTACTGCTATATAGGGCCCAGCCAAAATGTGAAACAAGAGGGGCCAAACTGCCACTGGTTGTTACTGCCCCCTTGTTTCATAGGCTCGGTAGAAAGAGCAGACCTATAGTATGTTATTTTTACCATGCTGAATATTTCAATTGTATGTACGTCCTCATGAGTAGCGCCTCAGGCATTCGGGGGCAGCGCGTATTATTTTTCTTTTTCAATGGGGTAACTATATACCTAACTACCTATTGCAACGGCACCATATCCTTAGCTACCTATTGGGGGGCCCTATATAACTAGCTATCTACTGGAGGGGCCCCATATCCTTAGCTACCTATTGGGGGGCCTATATTCCCAGCCACCTCCTGGGGGGCTCTATATACTTAATTACCTACTAGGGAAGCCTTATATGCCTAGCTACTGAAGTGGGGTGTAATAAGAATATCTACCTAGTGAGTGGTGTTCTATCTATCTATTTATTAGAGTCCTATATACCTAACTACTAAGGGGATCTATGAATCTACTAAAAGGCCTACATAGCTACCTACCTACTGGGGATCCTATGTATCTACTTATCTACTGAGTGGGCCTATATACCTACCTAGCTACCAGTGAACTGCCTACCAGAGGAGCTACCTACCTTCCTGCCAGAGGTCCTACCTAGCTAATGGAGAGCCTACCAAACTTCTTATTTAATGGGGGCCTATCTTACAATGGGGGGACTGCCCTACATAATGGGGGCCTATCTAATTAACTAATAGGGATTTTACCTACTTAAAAGGAACTTATTTTTAGAACTTATTTTGGAGAACAAACCTACCTAAAAGGAAAATCTACATACCTGCATGTCTAATATGGAGGGCTACCTACTATATGGGGTGTATATCTACCTGCTATATTGGGATCTACCCAGTAACTTACTGGTGGTACAAATGGGGGCCCTATAATTGTCTGAGTTTACTTTCATTGTTCAGAAGTGCTATTACTGTGTGGAAAAACTTTGAGATTCTCGGTTCACATATTTTGATCAAAAGATATTTAAGCTGCCCACGACTTTCAACGTGATCTCAAATAGGGCAGACCTATCCAATCTTTTACCTCTCAATAGAGCCAAATCAAGCCTCTCACTGGGTCCTACCGACCTCATTTATCCAGAGAGAAAAAAATATAAAGAACACCCAACCTGCAAGCTGCAATGTGCGTGTGTACATGTGGCACCAAGTGTTTGCATATGTTTTTTTTCAGAAGTGTTTTTTGTTGGCAGAACCATACGTTATATATGGTATAATATTTGATTTTAACCTCTATGGGGAGGAAAGGGTGCCTCATTTTTGTTTCCTGTCACCTGCCCACTCTCACACTGTCATAAGAAGTGCAGCTTGCATGTTGGGATGTTGTTTATATTTTTATCTCTCTGGATCACGGAGGTCGGTGGTGCTTGAGAAAGGCCTGAATGTGGCTCTATTGAGAGGTAAAAGATATAAGCATAGGACTGCCCTATTTTAGATCACTTTTAAAGTCGTTGGCAGCTTAAACATCTTTTGATCAAAATATGTTAACCGAGAATCTCAATGTTTTTTTCATGTAAGATAGACGAGCATAAATGCTTCTTAGGGATTTCCACGTAATGTGTATTGCCCTTTTTGCAGTAGTGTGCCGCTGGCAGTGGAGTGCATGTGTACATGTGTATATATATATATATGTGTGCCGCAGCCCTGCCAGTGGCACCAAGGTTTACATTACTGTGTGGGGCACCAAAGGGGTTCATCATTCCCATATAGGAAACTATGGATCGGGAGTTTGTATAGAGGGGAACACAGATGGGAAGATGACAGAAAATTGAGGAGTCCAACATGTTTGTGTATTAAATTCTGCAGGGATGAGTGGTGGCCGGGAGTAATCATCATGGCAGTCTGGATCAGACAGAGAAGAAAAGGGAAGAAGAAGAAGTGTCCAGGCTTCTCCTGTCTGCTCGCCCCACCACCTGCTCTAGTGACCCCATTCCCTCCCTACCTTGTCCAGTCTTATTTTCTCCAGCTAATCCTCTCTCACCTTACTGCTATCGTAACCTCTCTCTCCTCCACTGAGGATCTTGCCATCCTCCTTTAAACACGCCATCATAACCCCTTTTACTAAAAAAAGACCCTCTCTGACCAGTCCTGCGCTACTATCTACCGACCAGTCTCTAACCTCTGCCCTTTATCTCTAAACTCCTGGAGCGCTTGGTCCCTACTCTTCGCCTAATTCCGCAATCTCTCTACTACTCTCGTTCTGATCCTCTAACAATCAGGTTCCGCACCCTACAACACTCCACGGAAACGCTCTAACTAAAGTCTCTAAATGATTCTCCTCACTGCTAAATCTCAGGGTAACTACTCATTGCTGCTTCTCCTGGATCCTCTGCAGCATTTACCACTGTGGATCAACCAACCATTCCTCCTCACCATGCTCAGCACCATTGGCCGTCCAGTACACTCCGTCTCGCTTGTTTTCTCGTCCTACCTCTCTGACCGCAGGTCCTCAGTGTCTCATTTTCTGGTTCGAACCGTCCCCTCCGCTCCTCATGCTGTTTGGAAGTTCCCTCGGGGATCATTCTAGTCTCTCCTCTTTTCAACTGTACACAAGCCCCCAGTTGGTGACAAAACCATCAGTAGATTTGGCTTCCAGTACCATCTCTATGCTATGACAACTCAACTATACACGTCCTCGGTTGCCGAGAAATCACTCCAGCCCTTGCTACAAAATCACGTGGACTGATTCTGTCCCCGCTGTCCCTCTTGTCGGCATCCATTTCCTCTCTCTATCTTAAACTAAACCTCACTAATAACTGAACATTTAGTCATCTCACACCATCTTCTAACACCCCTACCCTGCAATTTCTATTTCAGTGTGTGGCACCACATAACTCCTATCAGCAGGCCCCGCTTGTCTGGGGGTTATACTAGATGCCTGATGCTGTCCTTCACCCCATATATCCAAGACCCTTCCCGCTCCTGTCACATGATACCTCAAGACATCTCCAGAATCTGTCCGTTTTCTCACTGTGGAAAACAACTTCAAACTCTCATTATGCTCTATTCTTTCGCCGCATTGATTACTGTAAACACCCTACTTTGTGGTACTCCTCCTCTCTTGTCAAACTCTTGCCTCCTTCCAATCTGTACCGAGCGAAATGCAAGCAGCCAGGCTTTGTTCATTCTCTCCAGCCGCTATACAGATATCCTCAACCCTGTGTCAGTCACTGCACTAATGCCTATACAGTACAGAATACGACATTAACTCATCACTCTCACCATAAAGCTCTCCACAGCGATGCACCCCCCTACATCTCCTCCCTCATCTGATCTCTACCGTCCCTATCCCCCCCGGCTTCCTCTATCCTACAGTGCTGCACCCCCTACATCTCCTCCCCATCTTGACTCTACACCCTACCCGGGTCTCTCCCAGTGCGCACACCTAAATCTCCTCCTACTACTGTCTACCACCCAACATTTTCGTATCTCTCCACAAGCGCTGCACCCCCTAATCTTTCTCCCCCTCATCTCTGTCTACCCACCCTACCCGTTCTCTCCACAGCTCTGCACCCCCTACATCTCCCTCCCTCATCTCTCTGTCTACCATCCTACCCAGTCTCTCCACAGTGCTCTTCTCCCCTACATCTCCTCCCTCATCTCTTCTAACCACCCTGACCGGTCTCTCCAAAGAAGCGCTGCACATCCCCACTACATATCCCTCCCCACATCTCTATCTACCACCCTACCCGTTCCGTCTCCACAGCGCTGTCACCCCCCTACATCACTCCTCCTCATCTCTTCTACACACACCCTACCACGGTCTCAACCACACAGATGCTGCCAGCCCCCTACATCTCCTCCCTCATCTCTATCTACCACCCAACCCTTCTCTCCACAGTGCTGCACCCCTTACATCTCCTCCATCATCTCTACCACCCTAACCGGTCTCTCCACAGCGCTGCATCCCTTACATCTCCTCCCTCATCTCTGTCTACCACCCATACCCCTGGCTCTCCACAGTGCTGCAGCCGCCTACATCTCCCCCTCATCTCGTCTAACCCATACTCCCGTCTCATCCACAGCGCTGCACCCCCCTACATCAACCTCCCTCCGCTCTGTCTAGCCACCCTGACCCATCTCTCCACAAGCTGCACCACCTACATCTCCTCCTCATCTCTGTCCAACACCCTAACCCCCCTCCCTCCACAGTGCTCGCACCCCCTTCAATCTCCCCATCTCATGTCATACCACTTCGACCCCTCTCTCCACTCTGCTTACAGATCTAAAACTACACGACCTCCCTCATTCCCGAACCTCCCATGCCCCACTAGTAAGATTTTGCACGTATTTGCACACCAGTTTCTCTGGAACATGTTACCCCATGTGATCAGGCGCATCACTCCACAACCCCCACAGTTATAAGTGCGCTCTGAAAACTCATCTTCTTCTAGAACAAGCGACCAAGATCCCTAATTGGTTAACCCTCCCAACTTCTGTCGCACATTCATCACTTCCCGAACATTGGCACCAACAGGCACCAACCTTAATAATAAAAGTATGGTTGGGATGGCAGGTTCATCCACTTATTATATTTTATATTTATGTCACATGGCTGGTCCATTTAATTCCAAGCACTTGTCACCCTTTGTTTCACCCATACACAACCCTAATAGATTGTAAGCCACTATGCGGAGCAGGGCCCCCTTCACACCTCGTGATCAGATTTGGGACGTAGCTTTTATACATTTAAAGATCTGGTTTGTCTGTCGCCTATAACCCTCCACCTAAAATATTGTAAACGTGCCTGCGGAATATGTTGGCGGGAGCATATATAAATAAAGATATTATTATTATAATAGTGAACGACTCTCATCAGAGAAGACGTCACCTCGAGAGTCGAACTATCGGATGAAACTGTACAAAATCACTTTACTTAGTCTGCCAGAGCTCCTGTGAACTGCTGGAGAGCTAACCACTATATGGTCCCTGTAAGGCTGTAATATTGGTCTTAAGAGTAATAGTTTATATATCAGCAACAGTAAGGATGGTGCAGTTTATTTCACATCGTTTTATTTGAAGCATATTGTGGCCTGCTTTATTTGGTTCTTGTATGTTATACTGATATATTGGTCCTTGTGTATTCTGGCGTTAGGCAGGAACTGATAAAGACGAAATATATCCCCATTTGGAAGTCACTATATGGGTGAAATTATTTATTACTTGTTATCTGTATTTGATGATCTTGGTAAATTGATTATGATGAGATCACATGTCCTAGGTGGATTAGTCATTATCTGATAGTGATATGTGCCTGGTGCTTATTATTTGGTATTTGTATATTAGTGTAATTTGATTAATTATTGTCTGGGTATACTTTTTATTTGGTAAGTACCATTAAGGGAGTGCATTAATCACTAAAAACTTGTGAACGTGGGTGATATAAAAGTTAGGAGTGGGTTGTCAAGATTACGAGGCAATATGGGGGTATTTTTGGAAATGGAATAGAGATAACATGTCAATTAAACTGTACCATGTAAACTCCAACAAAAACTAAACCCAAAAAACAATAGCGCAATTGTATTTTTATTCTCGTTTACCATTTAATGAATTTTTTTCAGGGAGTTAGGGATTCCCAGACGTTTGACTGTGTGGGGCCCTGAAATTTCTGTACGGCGGCCCTGATTGTACCACTAACGTTGCTTGTGTTTTTGAAAAACAACCCTCTCCTTCCGCACTTGGTTCTGTCATTAGATCTCTAGCACCGTGGGATCAACCTAACGGGCAGCCTCATTGACTCTTCTACAGTGTCTAGTGGCTGTTCTTGGGGCTGATAAGAGGCAGGTAGCATCTTAGATATAAGGAAAAGTTAAAAGTAATATACACAGTAGATAAAGTTGGCAAAAGACCCAGGTCCAACAGATGACGCTACAGTGTTGATTCAGAGATAGGCAAAAACCCCTATGGGGAAGATGCTAATTGTCCCAAAAATAAGAAAAAATTTCTTCCAGACCCCAAATCTGGCATCAGAATAATCTCTGGATCAACATCTGATCTCCAGAATCAAGTTCCCATAACCTGTGATATTATGTTTTTCAAGAAAGGCATTTAATCCCCTCTTGAACTTGGTCAATGACTCTTGTGTCCCCAAGTTCCATAGTGTCCCCTGTCTTACAGTTATGAATCCACTATCACAACCTCTTGTGGCTCCGAGCTCCATAGAGTCACCGCTCTTACACTAAGTAATCCACCATCACAACCTCTTGTGGCCCAGAGTTCAATAGTGACACCGCACTTACAGTAAAGAATCCAACATCTAGGTGCACCGAACGTCTATTTGTGGCCCCGAGCCCAATTGCCAACCTACTCATCAGTAAATAATCCCTCATTACAACCTCTTGTGACCCTTAGCGCCATATGTCACCTCTTCTATACAGTTATGAATCCACTATCACAACTTCTTGTGGCAGCAAGCTCCATAGTGTCACCGCTCTTACAGTAATGAATTCACCATCACAACCTCTTGTGACCGCTCTTACAGTAATGAATCCAGCATCACAAACTTTTGTGGCCCCGAGCTCCATAGTCTCACCTCTCTTACAGTAATGAATCCACCATCACAACCTCTTGTGGCAGGGATCTCCATAGTGTCACCTCTCTTACAGTAATGAATCCACCATCACAACCTCTTGTGGCTCCGAGCTCCATAGTCTCATTCACCACTCTTATCAGTAAAGAATACCACCGATCACAACCTCTTGTGGCCCAGAGTGCCATAGTGTCACCGCTCTTAAAGTAATGAATCACCATCGCAACCTCTTGTGGCAGGGATTTCCATAGTGTCACCTCTCTTACAGTAATGAATCCACAATCACAACCTCTTGGGCTCCGAGCACCATAGTCCACCACTCTACAGGTAAATAAATCCACCATCACAACCTCTAGTGGCCTGACGCTCCATAGTAAGTCACCGATCTTACAGTAATGATCTCCACCACACAACCTTCTTGTGGCAGCGAGCTCCATAGTGTCACCTCTCTTACAGTAATTAATGCACCATCACAACCACTTGTGGCCCAGAGGTGCATAGTGTCACCCGCACTTACAGTAAGTGAATCCACCATCACCACCCCTTGTGGCAGCGAGCCTCCATATGTTCCACCTCTCCTACAGCTAATGAATCCACCATGCACAGACCTCTTGGGGGCTTCCGACCATCCCATATGTCTCACCATCTTACAGTCAAAGGAGAACCGCCATCACAACTCTTGTGGCCTCAGAAGTGCCATAGTGTCACCGCTCTTAACAGTAATAGAAACACCATCACAACCTCTTGTGGCACGAGCTCCATAGTGTCACCTCTCTATACAGTAATGAATCCACCATCACAAAAACCTCTCGTGGGCTCTCCGAGCTCCATAGTCTCACCAATCTTAGAGTATATAATCCACCATCACATCCTCTTGTGGTCCTGAGCTCCATAGTATCACCGCTCTTACAGTAATGAATCCACCATCAAACAACCTCTTGTGGCAGCGAGCGCCACATAGTGGTCACCTCTCTTACAGTAATTTTGCCCCATCACAAACCACTTGTCGGCCCAGAGTGCGACATATTGTCTAACCCGCTCTTACAGTACTGAATCCACCATCACAACCTCCTTGTGGCACGAGCACCATAGTGTCACCTCTCCTCAACAAGTAGATATCCACCATCACAACTCTTGGGGCTCCGAGCTCCATTAAGTCACATCACCACTCTTACAGTAAATGCGAATCCACCATCACAACCTCATTGTTGGCCCAGAGTTGCCATAGTGACACCGTTCTTACAGTAAATGAATCCACCTATCCAAACCATAACCTCTTGTGGCAGCGAGCTTCCATAGTTGATCACCTCTCTTAATACAGTAATGTCGGAATCCACCATCACAAAACCTCTTGGGCTCCGAGCTCCATAGTCTTCACACCAATCTTACAGTAAATAATCCCACACATCACTAACCACCTGTGGTCCTGAGCTCCAAATAATCACCTCCCGCACTTACAGTAATGAAATCCACCATCACAACCTCATCGTGGCACTCGTATTTTATACGTGTCACCTCTCTTACAGTAAATGAATCCCACCATCACAACGCTCTTGGGCTCCGAGCTCAATAGTCTCATGCACCAATCTTACAGGTAAATAAATCCACCATCACAACCTCTTGTGGTCCTGAGCTCCATAGTATCACCGCTTTTACAGTAATGAATCCACCATCACAACCTCTTGTGGCAGCGAGCTCCATAGTGTCACCTCTCTTAACAGTAAAGAATCAACCATAACAACCACTTGTTGCTCCGTGAGCTCCATAGTTCCTCACCACCTCTTTACATTAAAGAATCCACCATCACAACTCATGTGCGGTCGCTGAGCTCCATAGTATCATCACCGCTCTTACAGTAAAGAATCCTAATCATCCACAACCTCTTTGCGGCCCAGCGCTCCATAGTGTACCACCGCTCTTACAGTAAATAATCCACAATCACAACCTCTTGTGCACCCTGAGCTCCTCTCTGTCACCGCTCTTACAGTAAAGAATCCTCTGCTGTGATTATGATCTCTGCACTGTCCTTTCACATATATGTACCTGGTAATTGCATTGCCTCTAAGCCGTCTTTTTTTACAAGCTGAATAACCCCAAGTTTTATAACCTGTCATGTTTCTTCAAACCCCCATTCTAGTAAACATGGTCTATATCCTCTCCAGCTCTTATACACGAATAACCAATAATATACTCAATTTTCCAAATGAGCCTCACAAGAGATTTGTATAGAGGCAAAAACTAAGTCCCTAGCGCTCTTGAGCATATTAGCCTCCTTTTATTGTCAACCTATAAATGTAGTGCCTTTGGCATCACGCGCCTGGCATTGGTTGCTAAATTTATTATCGGCAAGATTTTTTCAGACATTCACCCAGTAACATGTTATATATTACATAACAAAACTTATTTAGTACTGAGTAGAGACATCTAAGAGGAGACATTCAATAGTTTGTATAAGTACATACATGGCCCCTACAAAAAACATGGTGAAAAATTGTAACATGTAAAACCCTCTCAAAAGACAAAGGGGCGAACCTTCCGTTTGGAGAAAGAACGTTCAATCTCTAGGGGCGACGAGCCTTCTTTACCATAAGAACTTTGCTTCTGTGGAACAACCACCTCAGGCCACAACAGGAACAGGCGAAGAAAAGGCTTAGACAGTTACTTGCAAGAAAATAATATCAACACTTATGTAGATGTATGAAACTTGTTAGAACATTGACCCAGGCTGTTGCCATCTGGGACGAAGAGTGAAATATTTCCTTTATGGCAGATTAGTTCAAGCCTTATTAGTTCCTTCATGTTCTTCATCAATCCGGGGAAACAATGTTTAAAAATGACCTATACCTCTCCCTTCATCCATATCTTGGCCGAGCTTGATGAACATTTGTCTTTTGGCAACGGTACTAACAATATTACTAATAACCTGTCTTAGACCATGCTTTCCCACCCTCCCACTTCTTCCTAGAGACTCCTCGAAAATGGGACACAAAAGAAACAAGATTTATGCAAATTTTGCTACAAAATTGAGCATTTTTGGGCAAATCAGGGGGTTTTCCAAAGAAATTATGGGAATATATTAGGCAGGGCTAAAATCTCCCAGAATGGGGAGATAAAAGGCTGGCAATTATACAGTGAACTCAATCTCTACGAAAGTCCCCATGGTAGCTACGTGGGTCATCCCTATAGTGCATATGCCCTGGCCTAGAGCAGCCCAAAGTGGCACACTTGACTTCTGAATAGAGTCTAGGTGTGTCATGACTGCCAGAAGCATCCGTTGGGTTAAGGCTTGGTCACCTATTCCTTTTAACTCCCAATATCAGTGGACAATATTGGTGGGACACTCTGGGTCAGTGTTCCTACATAGGGTATATATAGCCCCACATTTAACATGCGTTCCTAGTGTTGGACTGGGATGTCTGTGGCACACCAGTGGAGTTGATTCTTGGGGCCCACCAGTGGAGTTGATTCTTGGAGCACATCAGGGATTCATTTTAGACCCACTGATGATTCTTGTCCTCATGGATTTCTTGGGGTCCACCAGTGGACTTGATTGGCCCCATGGACTGATTGGGCCCACCAGTAATTGATTAGTACCGAATGAAGTTTATTCTTGGGGTCCACCAGGGAGTTGATTCCTAGGACCCACCAGTAGAGTGGGTTCTTGGTCCCCACCAGTTGAGTTCGTTCTTGAGGTCCACTAGTGGGGTTAATTCTTGATTCCTACCAGAGGAATAGGTTCTTGGGGTCTACCAGTGAAGTTGATTCTTGGAGCCCACCAGTGGAGTTGACTCCAGTTGCCTTCCAGTGGAGTTGATGATTCCTGGTGCCCACCAGTGGAGTTGATTCCTGGTGCCCACCAGTGGAGTTGATTCTTGGAGCCCACCAAATGAGTTGGTTCTTGGGCCCACCAGTGGAGTTATTTCTTGAGGTTCACCAGAGGAGTTTATTCTTGGGGCCCACCAGTGGAGGTCATTCTTGGGGACCACCAGTGGAGTTGACGCTTTGGGCCCACCAGTGGAGTTGATTCTTGAGGCCCACCAGTGGAGTTGATTCTTGGGGCCCTCCAGTGGAGTTGATTCTGGGAGCCCACGAGTGAAGCTGAGTCTTGGGGCCCACCAGTGGAGTTGATTCTTGGAGCCCACCAATGGAGATGGTTCTTGGGGCCCACCAGTGGAAGTGATTCTTGCGGCCCACCAGTGGAGTTGATTCTTGAGGCCCACCAGTGGCGTTGAATCCTGGGGCCCACCCGTGGAGTTGAATCTTTGGGCCCACCTATGGAGATGATTCTTGGGGCCCACCAGTGGAATTGATTCTTGGGGCCCACTAGTGGAGTGGATTCTTGGAGCCCACCAGTGGAGATGATTCTTGGAGCCCACCAATGGAGATGATTCTTGGGGCCCACCAGTGGAATTGATTCTTGGGGCCCACTAGTGGAGTGGATTCTTGGGGCCCACCAGTGGAGTTAATTCTTGGGGTCCACCAGGGAGTTGAATCTGGGGCCCAACAGTAGAGTTGGTTCTTGGTTCTCATCAGTGGAGTTAGTTCTTGCTTCCTACCAGTGGAGTAGGTTCTTGGGGTCCACCAGTGGAGTAGGTTCTTGGGGTCCATCAGTGAAGTTGATTCTTGAAGCCCATCAGTGAAGTTGATTCTCGGATCCGACCAGTGGTATTGATTCCTTATGCCCACCAGTGAATTGTTTCTTGGAGCCCAACAGTGAAGTTGATTCTCGGAACCGACCAGTGATATTGATTCCTGATGCCCACCAGTGGAGATGATTCTTGAGGTCCACCAGGGAGATGATTCTTGGGGCCCACCAGCAGAGTTAGTTCTTGGTTACCACCAGTGGAGTTAGCTCTTGAGGTACACCAGTGAAATTGATTCGTGATTCCTGCCAGTGGAGTAGGTTTTTAGGGTCCATTCCACAGCCCCTGTACATAAATGTACATATTGCACATGACTCTTGCTTTATGCTTCTTTTTCTTTGCCTTTCTCCCTGAAAAACAGCCCCAGCCCTGCCATCCCCAGGAGACCACCAATCTCAAGAGCCCACCAGGTGCTTCCCTTATTTCCCTGTGGGCGAATCAGAGCCTTTGCTTTCCTCATCCTCCTGTATTGCAACCTATTCAACTTCAACATGTCCATGTATCACCTGATGCAGCAAGTCTACCTTCAGGTTTAATCTGAGTCTACTGTCTGGCCGTAAAGATTGCTTCTCTGTGCTAGCTACATTGGTGGCCCTTATGGTGCATATGTCTTTGCATAGGACAACCCAATGGCTAAAAGTATGCACACAAATTCCTTACCCTTATTCAGTCCTGGAGATCACTACTCAAGAACCAAAGAGGGCAGTATAGGAAGTGAGAGATTCTCCACTGTGGGCTCCAAGAATCAACTTCACTGGTGGCCCCAAGAATTATCTCCACTGGTGGCCCCAAGAATCATCTCCACTGGTGCACCTCAAGAATCTCTAGTAGACTCACGAAGATTGTCCAAACCAATAATCAACTCCACTGGTGGGCTCCAAGAATCAACTGAACTGTGGGCTCCAAGAATCAACTTCACTGCTGGACCCCAAGAATCAGCTCCACTTGTGGGCCCCAGAATCATCTCCACTGGTGCACCCCAAGAATCATCTCCACTGGTGGACCCCAAGAATCATCTCCACTGGTGGCCCCAAGAATCATCTCCACTGGTGTACCTCAAGAATCTCTAGTAGACACACGAAGATTGTCCAATCCAATTTGCAGATGGCCTGTTTTTATCTTATAAGTTCTCATCAGTGCCTGATTGGATCCAACACCTTTCACTACAACTAGCAGAATTATTATAACCTAGTTACAGGCGACCCAAGAGCCCTCTACCACAAATAACAGAGGGAGACATTGTGGGAGCAGAAGGTATTCACGTACTTACAGGCAGGTTATAACAATCAGCTTGGCCCATGACAAATAATGTGGCTGCCGTTCCGTGTGTTGAAGCAGCCTGCGCTTATAATGGGCTGTTGTACCTTAGGCAAAGCAGAAAACCAGGCTAATAAATAACATTGACTATGTACAGTAAACTATGAGGTTATGGTAAAGAGCTTCACAAAGAAGGATAATAATGCATTATTTCCAAGCTATCTCAGGGAGAGGAAAAGGAGCAGTCACTGTAATACAATTGAAAGAATGACGGCGGGCCAGATTAAGCTTGACTGCAATGAGGAGGATGTTTTGATTGCATCGGCTGCTTTTAGCATAAATGGAGCATAGAAACAGCCTGATTAACATGATTAGGACAACTGTGTCTCTTGCTTGATTTTATAGTTCAAGCACAAGGCTGCGATGATGATTTGCAATGCTCTATAGCTGCAAGAGTTTACTTTCGGCTCTCGAGTTATTTAATTCTGCTGATGTGACTCTTTATCTGGTGAAATCTCTCGGCTTTGATACACAATGTTCTGTCTAGTTCAACGGAATCCTAGTGCCAAGTGGATGGGACAAGAGGAGACGTCACAGCTCAGAAAACGAAGGATGTTGGCCTCATTATTCTGTGTGCCTCACCTTCATTATTATTATAATTAAATTTAATTGGACACAGCAATAATAATAGCACATACTGCACAGCGGCAACAGAGTCCTTATGCAAAGTCAACACCAGGCTCGGGCTGGCCCAGAGGGAAATAAGGGAATCCCCTGGTGGGATCCTGAGCTTGGTAGACCCCCGGGCATGTCAGAGCTTGGACTGCTTGGAGAAATGCAGAGAAAGAGTGGCAGAAAGCAAGAGGGAGAGTGCAGGAGTCATATGCAGTATGTGCTGTCATGTACAATAGATGTAGGGGGGGCCCCATGAATCAACTCCACTGGTGGATCTCAAGAATCAACTTCATTGGTGGGCCCCAAGAATCAGCTCTACTGGTGGTTCCAAGAATCATCTCCACTGGTGGCCCCAAGAATCAACTCCACTGGTGGGCCCCAAGAATCAGCTCCACTGGTGGGCCCCAAGAATCAACTCCACTGGTGGCCCCAAGAATCAACTCTACATGGTGGGCCCCAAGAATCATCTTCACTGGTGGCCCCAGGAATCAACTCCACTGGTGGGCCCCAAGAATAAACTCTACTGGTGGACCTCAAGAATCATCTCCACTGGTGGCTCCAGGAATCAACTCCACTGGTGGCCTCAAGAATCATCTCCACTGGTGGGCCCAGAGAATCAACTCCACTGATTGCCCCAAGAATCACAACCACTGGTAGCCACAAGAATCAACTCCACTAGTGGGACCCAAAAATCAACTCCACACATGGGCCCCAAGAATCAACATCATTGGTAGGCCCGGAGAATTAACTCCACTAGTGGGCCCTAAGAATCAACTCCACTGATGGGCCCCAGGCACCCCATTCCGACACTAGTCAACACTGTAGGGTATTCAGAGGCTGCCATTGTATCCAAGTTCTAGAGTTTGGGAGGGCCCATAGGTCCTTCAGCCTTGGATATGGAGATCAGTATTATTAATGACTAATAGTGCTCAAATAGGTCCCTGTTCAGCTGTTAACTGGTTTAACCAAAATTGTGAAAAAATTTGGGTTCTGGACATTCCAAACCTGAATTTTTTCTCTAGCCCAAACCAAACACATGACTTAAATCTCCTGGGCCCCAATCCAAAATTTAAAAAAGGGTCCCCACTTACTATGTGCTTCTTTTAATACTGGTGTCTTCTTATGTGGCAGAGAGACCTTTGGGCCCCCTTAGGCTCCAGGGCCCAGTAGAGACTGCTGCCTCTACAATCCATATAGCTACTCCCCTGGTGTCAGTTAACCTTTAAAAGCCAGTAAAAAAACAGCCAGTTTAGGTTTAAGGTCAGAGATAGGGTTAGTTTTTTTTTTTACTGGCCTTTAAGAGTTAACTTACCATTCACTAATGCCCATGGTCCTGCTTCACCTTCCTTCTGGTCTCAGATCCTTCCTCCTAGAGAGACCTCACTTCTTTTTATTGTCACCTTGTATCTCCTGATGAGACCTCTTTTCAGTCAATGTCACCTCTTCGCTACGGGTACAGAGTTACTTCCGGTCAGCAGAACTAACAATAGTGACCGGAAGTGACAGTGGACTTGGAGCAACAGGATGACTTTAGACCAGAAGTGAGGCCAAAGCAGGAGCAAAGAGAGGTGGGGCATTGGGCAATGGTCAGTAGGACCTTAGACACAAGCCCTAACCCTACACCTAAACCCAGTTTAGGATTTTAATTGATTTATTTAATGATTTTCACTCAAATTTGATCCAGACTGAATGGAAATGGCTTGGATTCAGATCAAATTACACACGCAACCAAATTTAAAGCGCACTCGTTTTTTAAGTGGAACAAGGTAGTGCAAATTTCTAACTGGTGCTGCAAAGCTTCAAGTTGCAAATTTTACCTGTATGCTCTATTATTTTGTACTTGCACCGGGCACTGTATGCTCTATGATATGGTAAAACCATGCGGCCCTGTATGCTCTATTATATGGTACAACCATGGGCACTGTATGCTCTATTATATGGTACACCCACAGGACACTGTATGCTCTATTATATGAAACAACCATGGGGCGCTGTATGCTCTATTATATGGTACAACCATGGGGCGCTGTATGCTCTATTATATGGAACAACCATGGGGCGCTGTATGCTCTATTATATGGTACACCCACAGGGCACTGTATGCTCTATTATATCGAACAACCATGGGGTGCTGTATGCTTTATTATATGGTACAACCATGGGGAGCTGTATGCTCTATTATATGGTACAACCATGGGGCGCTGTATGCTCTATTATATGGTACAACCATGGGGCGCTGTATGCTCTATTATATGGTACAACCATGGGGCGCTGTATGCTCTATTATATCGAACAACCATGGGGTGCTGTATGCTTTATTATATGGTACACCCATGGGGTGCTGTATGCTCTATTATATGGTACTTCCATGGTTGTTATATTATATGAAACAACCATGGGGCGCTGTATGCTCTATTATATCGAACAACCATGGGGCGCTGTATGCTCTATTATATGGTACAACCATGGGGCGCTGTATGCTCTATTATATGGAACAACAATGGGGCGCTGTATGCTCTATTATATCGAACAACCATGGGGTGCTGTATGCTTTATTATATGGTACAACCATGGGGTGCTGTATGCTCTATTATATGGTACAACCATGGGGAGCTGTATGCTCTATTATATCGAACAACCATGGGGTGCTGTATGCTTTATTATATGGTACAACCATGGGATGCTGTATGCTCTATTATCTGGTACAACCATGGGGCGCTGTATGCTCTATTATATGGTACAACCATGGGGCGCTGTATGCTCTATTATATGGTACAACCATGGGGCGCTGTATGCTCTAGTATATGGTACAACCATGGGGCGCTGTATGCTCTATTATATCGAACAACCATGGGGCGCTGTATGCTCTATTATATCGAACAACCATGGGGCGCTGTATGCTCTATTATATCGAACAACCATGGGGTGCTGTATGCTGTATTATATGGTACAACCATGGGGTGCTGTATGCTCTATTATATGGTACAACCATGGGGTGCTGTATGCTGTATTATATGGTACACCCACAGGGCACTGTATGCTCTATTATATGGTACAACCATGGGGCGCTGTATATCAGATCCTTCTGAATCGAGTTGGTTACTGAAAAGCCCATTGCCGGGAGCTCTACAATTTGATCAGCCATGTAACTGAAGGGCCATACTAGTTTTCCAAAAATCTTCATGGGAGGATAAGACATTGGACTCCAGTCTACCATAATGTTATGTTTATTAGCGTCTGTTCACACGGCAAGGATTTCCAGCCGATTTGGATTTTCAAAACCGCCAAAAATCTACTGTGACCCAACTCCATAGACCTCATTAAAAAATCTGTATTGTAGTCTACACGAGTTGGATTTTCTGAGGTTGGATTTCAAAACCGACATTTTTTCAAAAGACTTAGAACATGTTCATTCTTCGGTCGGATTTCACTCTGAAAATTAAACCACCAGAAAGCTTTGCTGGCATTTTTTTGATGTGGATTTTGATGTGTCAAGAATCTCAATAGCTCCCTATGGTGCAAAAACGATTGAAAAACTGCCAAAATCTGCGCCAAAAAACAAAAACGGAGTAAAAAATCTTCGGGTTCTCACATAAAATATTATTCCAATACTGGTCAGACGAAGCGGTCTTAGGATTCAGAGTCCGATGAGTATTTTGCTCTTTGTCGTGTGGACGCAGCCTTATGGTGCACTTTTTCCACATTTTGAAAGATAAGTGTCCGAAGCTTCTGGGCCCCATCCCATACTGTATGTCACCGTTATTCCTGGTAGTAGCACTGATGGCTCCCACAAAAATAAAGTTGCAAGATCCTATTTCTGATGGGTGTTTTTTTCCCCTCCTTTTCACTTGTGCACCTAAAATGGCTCAAGGAGAAATCCAATTGGATCTGTAACCAAGATTGCTGAAATCTAACAACTCCTTAAATTTGGGTTTTGAATCAAAAAATGGGAACAAAGTAAATGGACCTAGCTCCTAAATAAAACATATGCACAAACCCCAGTGTAGGAGCACAATCCTGAGGTTACTGAGTTATCTGAATTTATTAAACAAAAAGATGCATGACAACGCGTTTCGAGTATTGTGGTTCGGCAGCGCCAAAATGCAGAATCTGGTTTTGTCGTTTCATAAAATTCTTCACGAAAATCTGAATTCCTCATCTACAGCTGGCATCCATATGACCTGGGGACACCTATGCAATCCCTTTGGGAAGTGCATTAAAGGGGTTGTCTCACTACAAGGATCGCTGCTTTTTATGTTAAAGATCTTGCAAAGACAAGTCACTTTGCAATATGTGTCCATTAACTGTCCTACCTATTCTGAGATATCCCCTCTTGTATGGGCTGCATCAGCTCCTCAGGTCACTATAGCTACAGACCTGTTTGATTTCTCATGATAGACTGCCAGTGCTGGTTGCTATAGCTACAGACCTGTTTGATCCCTCCTGATAGGCTGCCAGCACTGGTTGCTATAGCTACAGACCTGTTGAATCTATACAGATAGGCTGCCAGTGCTGGTTACAATAGCTACAGACCTGTTTGATCTCTTCTGATAGACTGCCAGCACCGGTTGCTATATCTACAGACCTGGCTTCTACTGCAGCCTAGTGGAAGCCAGTAAACACGCCCCTGAATTCAAAAGGAAACCAAGAAAACAGGACTGAGGTAAGATGAATCAGTGAAGTGAGACGACCCCTTTAAGTTGGTTGGGACTTTCACAACCCACATCAGGTGAGAGACAATTACTAGATTAGATTATTGATTCATCTTCATACTTCCCTATGAAGCGTCTCTCTCTCTTTTTTCTTGTATACTTGTGTTTTACAATTGGGTCTGTTACTATTGCAAAGAGAAATATCCAATGTCTGATAGTGTCAGGAAGCTGCCATAAAGGGCTTCTGAGATGTAGGAAGGATTTTTTTTTTTTAAAGTTTACTATTGAGAGTATTCTCAATGAGTTCCTAAAGAGGTTGTCTCACCATGCTTTTTCCCAGAGCTATCGCCAGTGTCGGGCTCCCACTGCCCGGTCAGGCTGTGGGCGGTGCTACAGCTTCAGGCACCTACTTCCTATTCTTGCTGTGAGTAGTTCTATAGCTTCAGACTCACACCTTCTGTTCAGGCTGTGGGCTGTTCTACAGCTTCAGGCTCCCACTTCCTGTTCAGGCTGTGGGTGGTTCTACAGCTTCAGGCTCCTACTTTCTCTTCAGACTGTGGGCAGTTCTACAGCTTCAGGCTCCTGCTTCCTATTCAGGCTGTGGATGGTTCTACAGCTTCAGACTCACACTTTATGGTCAGACTGTGGGCAATTCTACAGCCTCAGGCTCCTACTTCCTATTCAGGCTGTGGATGGTTCTACAGCTTCAGACTCACACTTCCTGGTCTGGCTGTGGATAGTTCTATAGCAGTGATTGACATAGCAGCTCTGATATTCTTAGCTGATTCTATTACAGTGAGATGACTGCTAGAGGTTTGTAAATAGCAGTGGTCAAGACTACAGAGCTTTGAAGCTTAAAACCTTTCAGTAAACAAACTTCTATGCTAGAGATAAGACAGGGAGTGACTCACCATGGTCGGATTGACTGACTGACAGCAGCTTGCAGCAATGAGCGATAAGAAACAGCAGGGTGAGGTGGAGAGGGGTGATCGGAAACCAGAGAAACTTGTGTACCCTAAAAGGAAATCTTCTTTATCTCCTAAACAAAGCAAAATGAACATAGCAATGTACATGGTAATAGTCTTCATTTACCTTTACGTGTTAATAGCTTATGATTGTGGTGAGAAACCCCTTTAATATCATTTGTAAATTTGGAATATTGGCGTGAACCTGAATATTTCTATTTTAATGCAAGTAGCAGACACTAATAGGGCCACATGTATGAACCTGTTTAGGTCTAAAACTCACTTTTTTGCTCATAGGTTACTATTGGAAAAAGAGTGAGTTTTAGATCTAAACAGTTTCATACATGTGGCCCATACAGTTCATCTAGAAACATAAGAATATGAAATTACATATGTCCTAAAAAGTGTATTTTTGTTTCCATATTCATCAACTGGACAAGTTCTCTGCTAATAACTAGCCTGGGCTGATGCTACTACTACGAGTCCTTGAAAGTCTTGTACAAGTGAAATATGACTTTTATGCTCAAGTCGAAGAATGGACTAAAAAAAGTATCTATCATTTGCTAAAAGCCATCAAGCAGCCATGTGATCTGACTCCTGTGATAGCAGTGTTCTCATTAGTGCCAGGGACTTTCTCGGCTACTGACCATTTGGATGAATGACTTTGCTCACATGGTCAACCAGTTTATATGAAAGCACTACAAAGCTTATACACGGACCTGCCATAGTATTAACACGGGCATTGGATAGCATTGATTATCCGGTGACAATGGCGCCTGTGAGAGGTGGGTATAGGCAGCAAGGGACCAGTCAGTTCTGGTGTTGGAAGTAGTAAAAATGTGCAAGTGTAAGGATTTGAGCAACTTTGGCAAGGACCAAGCTGTGATGTCTACATGACTGGGTCAAAACATCTCCAAATGAGCAGATCTTGTCGGGTGTTTCCAGGATGCAGTGATTAGCACCTGCCAAAAGAGCTCCAAGGACAACTGGTGAACCGTCAATTGGGTCATTGACTCATTGATGTGTGTGGGTGGTGAAGGTTTGCTCATCTGGCGTGATCCAACAGAAGAACTACAAACTGTCCTAAAAACTTCTGAAGACTGTGATAGAAAGGTGCAGGACACACAAGGCATAACAGTTTGGTGAGTATGGGGCTGAGTAGCCAGAGACTGGGCCCATGATGACCTCTGGCCACCACCAAAAATGCCTAAAATACACATGTGAGCATCAGAACGGGAACATGGAGCAATGGAATCAGGTGGCCTGGTCCATCACGTGGACAATGTGAGTGCGTTATGTACATGGAAAAGAGATGGCACCAGAACATGGAGCAATGGAATCAGGTGGCCTGGTCCATCACGTGGACAATGTGAGTGCGTTATGTACATGGAAAAGAGATGGCACCAGAACCCACCATGGCAGGAGAGTCCAACTCATTTTCAAAGAGTCACATCAGTATTATGGTTTCCCTCTAAGAACCTTTGGGACGTGGCTACAGTGCTCCGAATGCAAAAGGGTGCCCACTCCCTGTGCTGATGGCACCACCTCTGTCCGGAAAAAATGCAACAAAAACACATTATGTTGTATAAAACTTCATTTGACTGCACAGTCTGAAAACAGCCACACATCCTATGGTGCGATACTTTCAGTTTGGTCTTATGAGCCACTTCCAAAAGTGAAAGACTCAATGGAAACTTCTGCAGGGCACAAAAGTGGCACTCCATAGAAGTCAATAAAAAGAAGCTCATTCTCTAGATAGCAGCTCAGCATTGCCAAAAAGAAAAGCCCTGCGAGTGAGGACATCTAGTAGGGAAGTGACTCATACAGTTGTCCAGGAACCAGAGCTCCTGTGCGTGAAGCCTTCCTACTGTCACTCTCACCTGTCATGCTCAGACCGGGTCAGGAACCTGCTGGTGTGCAACACCGTCCAAAGCTCAAGAACCACAGCTGTTGACGCACTGGGCCTACTGCTGCCGGCATACACAGAGCAGACTACACCGTCGGCACCTCTGATTGGCAGAGCTCTGCACCACATTACCGGAACGTCACTTGCACGTCTGAGAGATGATACAAGGTATGACGGGAAGTGTGGTTTGGAAGCGAACATTGACACCACGGGTACCTGGCACTTTTTTCTAAGCTTAGAAACAAGGGTTGGGCCAAATAACACAAGGCAGAAGGCCTGGTCTCAACCCGTGGCCCTTGTGCTGGACACCCGTGCACCAAGTGAAGAAAGCAGTTCCCAATTCTCCTAATCTCAATCTGGTTAAACATCTGTGGGATGTGCTTGAAAAATAAGTGCAATCCATGAAGACCTCATCTCACAACTTACAGGATATAAGGTGAGGACACACAAATAGGTCTTCGGACGTGACCATTCTCCCAGACGGTGGTCAATGGCCAATGGCCACCCTTGATGAATCTGCAATTAAGGTCTTGGTGCAGGACATCATCAGGGGTCTTATGGAAACCGAGCCTTAACCTGTCAGAGCTAAGGTGAAGAGGACATACAAAATAGGTCTTCAGATGTGACCATTCTCCCGGGTGGTGGTCAATCGCCATGCACGTTTCTTGGTGACACCCAACCAACTTGTGGGGCTATTTGTGGCCTCATAAAGGTGTCTTCGCGCGTCCTATGTGTCGTCACCCCTGATGAATCTGCAATTAAGGTCTTGGTGCAGGACATCAACAGGGGTTTTATGGAGACCAAGCCTTAACCTGTCACAGCTGAGGTGAAGAGGACATACAAAATAGGTCTTCAGATGTGACCATTCTCCCAGGTGGTGGTCAATCGCCATGTACGTTTATTGGCAACATCCAACCAACTTGCGGGGCTATTTGTGGCCTCATAAAGGTGTCTTCGCATGTCCTATGTGTCCTCACCCTTAATGAATCTGCAATTAAGGTCTTGGTGAAGGACATCATCAGGGGTCTTATGGAGACCATGCCTTAACCTGTCAGAGCTGAGGTGAAGAGG
Source organism: Phyllomedusa bahiana (assembly GCA_025379985.1). Classification (NCBI taxonomy): domain Eukaryota; kingdom Metazoa; phylum Chordata; class Amphibia; order Anura; family Hylidae; genus Phyllomedusa; species Phyllomedusa bahiana. The sequence continues at coordinate 58,790 of JAODAL010001243.1, read as the reverse complement.
ACCTACAAAATAGGTCTTTAGATGTGACCTATGGTGGTGGTGGTCAATAGCCATGCACGTCTATTGGTGACACCCAACCAATTTGCGGGACTGTTTGTGGCCTCTTAAAGGTGTCTTTGTGTGTCCTCACCCTTGATGAATCTGCAATTAAGGTCTTGGTGAAGGACATCATCAGGGGTCTTAGGGGTCAGAGCTGAGGTGAAGAGGACCTCCAAAATATTAGGCAGGTGGTTTTAATGTTACGGCTGATCGGAGTCCATTCCCTATGAGGAAGCCTCTGCCTGTTTGCTGGTACTGTATTGGATGATCACTATCTATGGTGCAACCTGCACATTTCTCTTTGATTGACAGTGACAGGTTCATTCTTTTAGGCTAGAAGTTAATTTATTTTCACTTAATGCCGTTTATTAGGTCCAGATGCCCGGTAAGACTCACATAGTGAAATTCATCTAAAACAGATCCCACAAAAGCCGACAGGATCTTTAAACAAGCAGTGGAAAAACCTGTACAGCCATGGGCTTGGGGCTGAGAGCAGCCAGCAATGCAGACTATTCAAATTTTGTTCAAGCATTTCCATGGATCTGTGACATTATGTAAAACCAATTTTATGAGAGATCAGAATACTTGAGCGAGTGCGTGTGAATGTTTAGGGAAGATATAATAGGATTATTGTATAAGAGTTTCAGGGGTTTTGTTGATCTTATTACATGAAAATCCATTTTAATAATTAGAAATAAATATATGTGAGATCTGGGCAATATAGGGAAATGCACCAACAACTACACCAAACAGCACAATGTATATAGTGTGAGCCAAATGTATGTGTTTAAGGGGGGAGTAGAAAATTGATGGCTTATGACCATTCCTAGTAGCGTTCTTCGAATGGTTCCCTGGGACACAGGCTCATCCAAACTTCAGGTTCGGGGCCGTATTCCTAACCAGAACCATAGCGGTAACCCTGATCATAAGTTAAGGTTTGGGTTATCTAAGGGGTTTTATGGGGTTAACTTATGTTAGAGCCTAACTACTGGCCCACTGGCAGGACGAATATGACTTCCATGTTACTTCACCATAGGTCCAATGTCACTTTACTATAATTCAAGATCCCACTCTATACATCTTTGCACCACCTTCTCAACAGACAGGTTTAGGAGCCCTAGACAGTCATATATGTCTCCCTACCAGGGTATGGTAGGCCCTTATATTTAGAAAAGCAGAGAAAAAGTGACAGAACGCTAGAGAAAAAGTGCAAGAGTCAAGTGAGCCCCAAGAATCAACTCCACTGGAGGGCCTACAGAATTAACTCCACTGGTGGCCCCCAGGATTTTACTCCACAGGTGGGCCCCAAGAATCCGCTCCACGGTGTGCCCCAAGAATCAACTTCACTGGGTGGGCCCCAAGAATCATCTCCACTGGTGGGCCTACAGAATTAACTCCACTGGTGGGCCCCAAGAATCAACTCCACTGGTGGGCCCCCAGAATTAACATCACAGGTGGGCCCCAAGAATCAGCTCCACTGGTGGGCCCCAAGAATCATTTCCACTGGTGGACCCCAAGAATCATCTCCACTGGTGGGCCTACAGAATTAACTCCACTGGTGGGCCCCAAGAATCAACTCCACTGAAAGGGCCCTAGAATCACCTTTATTGGTGGGCCCCAAGAATCAACCCCTCTGGTGGGCCCCAAGAATCAAGTCCACTGGTGGGCCCCAAGAATCAAGCCCACTGGTGGTCCCCAAGAATCAACTCCACTGGTAGACCTCAAGAATCAACCCCTCTGGTGGGCCCTAAGAATCAACTCCACTGAAAGGGCCCCAGAATAATCTCTATTGGTGGGCCCCAAGAATCAACTCCTCTGGTGGGCCCTAAGAATCAACCCCTCTGGTGGGCCTTAAGAATCAACCCCTCTGGTGGGCCTTAAGAATCAACTCCACTGGTGGGCCCTAAGAATCAACCCCTCTGGTGGGCCTTAAGAATCAACCCCACTGGTGGGCCTCAATAATCAACTCCACTGGTGGGCCTCAATATTCAACTCCACTGGTGGGCCCCAAGAATCAACTCCACTGGTTGGCCTCAATAATCACCCCCTCTGGTGGGCCCCAAGAATCAACTCCACTGAAAGGGCCCAAGAATCACCTTTATTGGTGGGCCTCAAGAATCAACCCCTCTGGTGGGCCTTAAGAATCAACTCCACTGGTGGGCCCCAAGAATCAAGCCCACTGGTGGTCCCCAAGAATCAACTCCACTGGTAGACCTCAAGAATCAACCCCTCTGGTGGGCCCTAAGAATCAACTCCACTGAAGGGCCCCAGAATAATCTCTATTGGTGAGCCCCAAGAATCAACTCCACTGGTGGGCCCTAAGAATCAACCCCTCTGGTGGGCCCTAAGAATCAACCCCACTGCACGGGCCCCAGAATAATCTCCAGTGGTGGGCCCCAAGAATCAACTCCTCTGGTGGGCCCTAAGAATCAACCTCTCTGGTGGGCCCTAAGAATCAACCCCTCTGGTGGGCCCTAAGAATCAACTCCACTGGTGGGCCTCAATAATCAACTCCACTGGTGGGCCTCAATAATCAACTCCACTGGTGGGCCTCAATAATCAACCCCTCTGGTGGGCCCTAAGAATCAACTCCACTGAAAGGGCCCCAGAATCATCTCTATTGGTGGGCCCCAATGATCAACTCCACTGGTGGGCACCAAGAATCAAATTAACTTGAGGGCTCCAGGCACCCCTGAACAACACTCCTCCCTACCCGTCATGCAGGCCCTGTATGCTACAAATCCCATGTTGGAACATACGTTTGCAGGTTGGCCCGGATGTCCTCACCCTAATATTTCTAGCGGCTGTTCGTCAATATACCAGAGGGATGTGCTTCATATTTGATACAAGTTGCGCCATTTTCACAGAGAACATCATCAAGGAGTCCCTAGATTTTTGTCTTCCATGTTTCCCTCTTTATCACAGGATGTATGAGCGCGGCGCCTCACATTAATCCGATCCTATTACAACTCGCAGTAATGAAACAGAAGAACTTTGGACTCCTACAAATCAACACTGAGCAAAATGACTGATAAAAGGGATCGTTTTCAGCAGAGTAAATTATAGCCGCTCAGATTTTATAATATTCATTTAGGACACGATGACATTAGGTCACTGGACAAATAAGATAAGGGACCGCTAAGTCCCACACGTTGTAAATAGAGGGATAGCAGGTATTGTAAGTGCCAACATAAGCAATACTCCAATAATAATTAACTTCACCTCTCTCGCTGCCAATTTATCCTTGTGACAATTGGAACACTTTCATTTCTGCTCCTGGTTTATGGCTGAGAGGAGAAAATCCTCTACATTATCCAGGTGAATAGCAAGTAATGGCGCCATTCACACCAGCATTCCTCATCACCCCCCCACATCACTTCACTTTTATTATACTATACCACTTTTACCTTACCACTATGATTTACTATCCTGTAATGCATGTGCTAGGCATCACAATGTGTATAGCCTTAAAGGGGTCGTCTCACTACAGGGATTGCTGCTTTTCATGTTAACTATCTTGAAAAAACAAGTCACTTTGCAATATGTGTCCATTACCAGTGTCCTACCTATTCCTAGATATCCCCTCTTGTATGGGCTGCATCAGCTCCTCAGGTCGCTATAGCTACAGACCTGTTTGATATCTCCTGATAGGCTGCCAGCACTGGTTACTATAGCTACAGACCTGTTCTATCTCTCCTGATAGGCTGCCAGCACTGGTTGCTATATCTACAGACCTGTTCAATCTCTCCTGATAGGCTGCCAGCACTGGTTGCTATAGCTTCAGACCTGTTTTTTCTCTCCTGATAGGCTGTCAGCACTGGTTGCTATAGCTACAGACCTGTTCAATCTCTCCTGATAGGCTGCCAGCACTGGTCGCTATACCTTCAGACCTGTTTTATCTCTCCTGATAGGCTGTCAGCACTGGTTGCTATAGCTACAGACCTGATTGATCTCTCCTGATAGAATGCCAGCACTGGTTGTTTATAGCTACAGACCTGTGTATCTCTCCTGTAGGGCTGCCAGCACTGGTCGCTATAGCTACAGATCTGTTCGATCTCTCCTGATAGGCTGCCAGCACTGGTTGCTATAGCTACAGACCTGTTTGATCTCTCCTGATAGGCTGCCAGCAATGGTTTGCTATAGCTACAGACCTGTTCTATCTCTCCTGATAGGCTGCCAGCACTGGTTGCTATAGCTACAGACTGATTGATCTCTCCTAATAGAATGCAGCACTGTTTTATAGCTACGACCTTTTGATCTCTCCTGATAGGCTGCCAGCACTGGTTGCTATAGCTACAGACCTGATTGATCTCTCCTGATAGGCTGCCAGCACTGGTTGCTATAGCTACAGACTGTTCATCTCCCTGAAGCTGCACAGTCGCTATATACAGACCTGTTCTATCTCTCCTGATAGGCTGCCAGCACTGTTGCTATAGCTCAGACCTGATTGATCTCTCCTGATAGCTGCCAGCACTGTTGTTAAGCTACAGACCTGTTCTCTCTCCTGATAGGCTGCCAGCCTGGTGCTATAGTACAGCCTGTTCAATCCTCATGAAGGCTGCCAGCACTGGGTGCTATAGCTACGACCGTTACTCCCTGATAGGCTGCCAGCACTGGTTGCTGTAGCTACAGACCTGGCTTCTACTGCAGCCTAGTGGAAGCCAGTTAACACGCCCCTGAATTCATAGTGAAACCAAGAAAACAGGAACGAGGTAAGATGAATCAAAGTAGTGAGACAACCCCTTTAATGTCAACAGTTTGATGGTATAAGATGTACTAAATCCGAACAGGAGAATATTGGCATAATTAAGGGCGACATGTATGAAGGCAGGCGCGTCGAAGTCAATGGTCGAGTCTCGTTTTCAGTGTATTATGCACCTGATGTATGAAAGTGGTTTTTGTGCGATTATAAATGGTGTTTACAGTTCCCCGCGCCTCGCCTGTGTGTTTGGCGCATTATGGAACTTAGGCGCATTAGTAATGCCCCAAACATCTATAAAGGCCATAGACAGGCTGGTAATAAGACAAGTCATTAGAATAGCATGTCAGTGATAGAAACTATTTGACTGATCCTGCTTGGAGGACCACAGGTCCCAGCAAGACCTGTGCTGTGCCGGCTCCTGCTGTATGTAGAATAAAGGGTGAGAGCAGCAAAAATACATTTCACATTTAATGTAGTAAAAATTTTAAATATAAAAATCTGAACCACAACATCAGTGGTTATTTCATGTAAAATTTGTTTTAGATTCTATGAATTTTAAATCCATTTTATAGGAGATATTTCTATATTTTTGGGAAATTTTATATTTTTATATTAATTTATATGATCAGATTTTTCATTAAATTAAAAAAAATTTAATTTGATACAGTTTGATAATTATCAGAAATTACTTTTTATTATTGCACTGGTGGAAGTTGAGAAATATTGGACATTTTTTGCCCTAACAGCAAATCTATCTCCACTGCGACTCCTCAGGCTCAGGCAGAGCACATTGGAATAGGTCTGCCTGTCCGAGCAGTAATGTGCCGAGTTTTGCCGAAACATATTCATATATGTGTCTAATATTACGAGTGTGGTGCGACGACCCCAGAACACCCCTCATGTTCGGCGCATTAGAAAGTGCAGAGTCTTATGAACAATGCGCCGAACACATTCATTAGGGGCATTAGACATCGTAGACGCTCACTTAGGTGCATTATACGCCAGAAAAGGGTAAAAAAAAACCTTTCATACATGTTGCCCTAAGGGTCAATCAGATCATGGTCATGATGATGGCAGGAGGGGAGGAGTGTGCTTATCTTGTGGAAGACAGTCACCTGTCCAGTATTGTCATTTGATAAGTCAGTATAGGAATGCATTTTCTATACAATAAATATTGAAGTGGAGTGTTAATAAGACATAACCTTAAATGAATGATTAAAAGACCAACAATCCTCACAAAAATAGTGAAAAAAGCGCAAATATACAACGGACAGGCACAACGTAGGTAAGTCCCTATAATACCCTACTTGCCCTATACCAAAACCTGTAAGGTAATTGGCAGATAAACCGTCCCGAAAAGGACGACTCTGCCCAGGAAACCTGTCCCTAATGCACACTGGTCACTACACTAAAGAGGTGCCTCAAACAAAACAGATGGTACCAAAATTATTATAGTTTTGGATGGTAGATAGCCAATAAAATCATGTCGCTAACCTTGGTGACGGTAATAGCAGCAGGGGAGGAGTCTTCTTATCCTGTAGGAGACAGTGACCTGTCCATCCCTGTGATTACAATAGTAAGGATATTGTAACGACAGTAGTAGTGGATCCTCTGGACCACCACCAGCGATGGTATAAGCCTCACCAGGGAGCGGAATCTAAGTAGGTCCCGGTGTTCACCATAATCCGCCACAAGGCAGGATGGGCTTGCTGCAGCGGGAGTCCTACCAGGTCGCTACCCCTGATGCGACTTGCTTGCTATGACAGCCGAGGTGCAACGAAGTACCAAATAGTGACACAAGCTCGTAGTCGGGCAAAGGTCAGGCCAGGCGGCAAAGGTTTATAGTCGGGAAACGTAGCAACGGGTAAGAAACATGGTGAGGCAGGAACACCCTTCTGGAATGCTTTCTCTAAGGCTCGAGGCACTACAGATCCAGCAGGGAAGGGAGGAAAGACTTCAGAATATATAGGGTAAGCTCCCGGCAATTAGCCAATTACGGGTGCGCTGGCCCTTTAAATCTCAGAGAGCCGTCGCATGCGCCCTAGGGTGCGATGGCACGCACACCGGCTGGCAGAGAAGCAGAGACGAACAGGGGCTAGGTGAGTACCTGCTGACATAACAAGCTGGCACGTGGGGCCTCAGCGCCACCTGTCCCTTCCAGTGGGCTAGGAGAGGGGAAACGGATGCGCCCACATTCAGCATGTCAGGCTGCGGCGCTGCCCGTAACAGATATCTTTGCATTTGACATGGATTATGACTTGAAGTGGGTAGAGATAACCAATAAGATCATACAGCTTATCAGATCATGGTCAGGATGGCAGCAGCAGGGTAGGAGTGTGCTTACCTTGTGAGAGACAGTGACCTGTAATAATGTTAGTGAGAACGGACTGCATTTGCCATGCATTATGTCATGAGTAGACAGGAATAGCCAATGCAATCCTATACGTAAATATTTAAATCATGGTAACGGCAACAGGAGAGGAGCTTGCTTGTTTTGTGGGAGATGGTGATCTGTCCACTCTTGTGATTACATTAGTAAGGATAACTTTGCATTTGACATAAGCTTTATGATCTTACTGGATATCCCTTCCCTTTTCAGGACTTAATTTATGTGAAAAGTAAAGCTGTCCTTACTAATGTCATCACAAAGGCTTATGGGAAAACAGCTGAGGAACTCCACAGCACACTTTATTAGATGTAGTTATCCTCAATTCACATGTAACTCACAGGAGCCTTGCAATGTGGAAGGGATTTGAGCCAAACCAGTTAAATTCATCTGCAGACAGCTGTTTTGGGGTATTTGCCCCTCATCAGTGCAGAGTATAACTTACTGGTTAGCTGGATAAGAGGCAAGAGCGGCTTAGAAGGGGGAAAATCTCCCCTTGGGGAAAGGGAACAATAAATTGGTCGGTGTGAGGATTTATGCGCCTTCCAGACCTCACTGACTGTTTTGTATAAACTATTGGTAGCTCTCCCCAAGGAGAGATTTTTCCCCCTTCTAAGTCACTCTTCGCTCTCACCCAGCCAACCAGTAAGTTCTACTCTGCACTGACGAGGGGCAAATACCCCAAATCAGTCTGCAGATGAACTTAACGGGTTTGGCTCGAATCCCTTTCACATTGCAAGGCCCCAGCAAGCTATGTGTGAATTGAGGATAACTACATCCAATAGAGGGCGCTGTGGAGCTCCTCAGCTCTTTTACCATAAGCCTTTGCTTTTTGCAAAACAGTCATCACAGGAATGAAGAGATCACTGTCTCCTACAAAAAAGCACACTTCTCCTATGCTGCAGCCATTATGACCATGATCTGATAAGCTATATGATCTAATTGGATATCCCTACCTACTTCAACACTGAATACATGTCAAATGCACTGCTATCCTTACTACTGTAATCAAAAGAATATACAGGTCACTTCTCCAACAAGGTAAGCACATTTCTCCTCTGCTGCCATTATGACCATGATCTGATTTATGCTTTATGATTTTACTGGATATCCCTCCCCATTTCAGGACTTAATTTATCAGATCATGGTCATGATGGCGGCAGCAGGGAAGGAGTGTGCTTATCTTGTGGGAGACAGTGACCTGTATATTCTTTTGATTATATTAGTAAGTATAGCATTGCATTTGACATGTATTAAGTTTTGAAGTAGGTAGGGATATCCAATTAGATCATATAACTTATTAGATCATGGTCATAATGGTTGCAGCATAGGAAGAGGGGGGTTTTTTCTTGTAGAGCCCGTCCCCCTCTCCACTCCTGTGAGCACATTAGTGAGGCTGCATTTGATATGCATTATGTCTTAAAGTGGACAGGGAAAGCTAATAAGATCATATCGCTCATCAGATCATGGCCATGATAACGGCAGCAGGAGAGGAGTATGCTTATCTTGTGAGAGACAGTGACCTGTCAATTTTTGTGTTAGATGCAGTGATTGGTCAGAAGGGGCCCACAGTCCCTTATTTAGTTAAAATATTCCATAAAGTGTCACCTGAATTCCGAGCTCTCGTCTAATATTAGATTCTGAGCCAAACTACAACACCCATGCTAAATAATAGGACAACTGTAAGTCATCAGAAACATAGAATAAATCAACTACGACAAGTAAGATAAAGGAATTATACTGGTACTTTGAAATTTAAGTGGTTTATGAGGTTGACAGGGATATATGGTATCATATAGGACTGATTACAGCAGTAGGATAGGAGTGTGATGGTTTTATAAGAGACAGTGACCTAATGTAATCACATTCCTACCCAATACAAATTCAAGGGATTTATAAAGGGGGTGTCTGATTAGAAAAGTGCTCCCATGAATGCTTTTCAGCGTGTAGCTCACTCAGAGAATGGGGAGGGCAGTGCTTGAGGCCGTCCTCCCTATTCATTTTTTATGGGATTTTAAATTTAGCCAAGAGTGTGCTTTGGCATACAGGCCGTGCTCAGGAACCCAAGGCATAGCATAGAGGGGTGCAGAGGTAGCAGTCGCTACCGGGACCTATAGCCTGAGGGGGTCCAAAAGCCCTTCTGCCACATAAGGATATACCAGTATTATAATTAGCCCGTAATAGTTGGGGGGCCCAGGAGCGTCAAGTTATGCCTCTGCTCAGAGCTCCCATTGATTTCAATGGGAGAATCCCGACCAACTCTCTATTCAAAATAGAAAGGTTTCAGGCTCGTTCTTGAGATTGTTGCAGGTCCTAGAGGTGGGACTCACACCTATTACACATTGATGGCATATTCTATTGATACACTATCAATGTCTATGAAGGGAATAACCCTTGAAGGCTATCAATTACTAAGACAAATGGGAGACTGGTTAGTATCTCCAAATAGTTCATCTGCTAGAATGGAGAGCAGCTCTCTAGAGCAGGGGTGTCAAACTGCGGCTCTCCCGCTGTTGGGAAACTACAACTCCCATCATGCCCACTGTTATAGATTATATAAATGCATGATGGGAGTTGTAGTTTTCCAACAGCTGGAGGGCCGCAGTTTAACACCTGTGCTCTAGAGGATGTCCAAGCATTGCACAGGCAGTTTATTCATTTCAATGAAAACGGAGTGATACTTTGCTTCTCCTGTTGCGGCGCTGCAGAAAAACTGAACACTTAGGACGACATGTATGATTTTTGGCGCCCAGACACCAATCTTATTGCGCACAATAGCAGTGTAGAATGCGCCTGAATCTATGAACCTGTTCTACTGCGGGCCATAGATTTAGCGCTTTCTAGCTACAAAGCGACACTTCTGGCTCAGGTAAACCACTTTTATAGTGCTCTACCTGTTCCAGCAGTAATGCACCTGGATTTGCCGTACTGAAGATATAAACGTGTAGTGTCGTACGGTTTTAGTGCGACGCCTCCAGCACGCCCCCCCCGACCTCAGGAGCATTACAAAGTGCCGGAGACGCTGTATAATGCGCCTGATATTGGAGTGCTTCTGATTAAAAATAGAGCACAGGGCTGCACTTGTTTTCGGGCTGAAAAGACACCAGACTTCTGGCGCAGCCTCGTTCATACATGTCGCCCTTACTGCCTGGTCTCCCCACAGATCACAGCTGATCGCTTGGGATTTTAGCAGTTTCTGATCTGCTTATTGAACCTTGTAACAAAATATTTAATCCCCAGCAAATCCTTTTGACTATTTCAGCTTAAAGGGGTTGTCTCGCTACAAAGAATAGCTTTCAAATTGTAGGGAACACAAAATAAAGACATTTTCCAAATATATTGCTTTGTTCCTCTGTTTTCCCTAAGGAGATACAAGTGAATTTATGACCTCCCTGGCTATTTCAGTTCCCTCAGTAACTGACCTGTAAACAATTCTCCCCCTGCTGTTTGTTCAATGAGATAACAGTGAGTGAGGTCATCACACAGGTCAGGGCAGTGCCCCTGCTGCTGAGCAGTAAAAAGCTTGATTTATGTAAAATAAACATAACTGTAATTAGGGCTTTTGTTTTGGGGATCAGATAAAGCCTTCTGAGAGCAGTTTGAAAAGCTTCTTAGCTAATCTGATCTAATTAGCAACTGAAAGCACGGAGCATGGAGCTGTATGCAAATGAGTCAGTCTGAACCAGGAAGTGACAGAGTATTTCATTCATGCGTTTTGTGAAACTCTGTAGGGAGACAACTCCTCAGGAGTCATCACTGGATCTTAGCACTTTTAAATCTCCTGTTTGTATAGCAAGAAATATGTGTTTTCTAATGGGAAGGCCACTATGAAAAAGTTGTTGTGAAGGTGAAGCTTTCTTTAAAAAGGGTTTTCCAAGACTTTTAAAAAACCTCCCTACCAGGTTCCAGTGTGCTAAAGCAGAAAATGTACCCATACTTACTGTCACTTACTGTTCTAGTGCTATCAGAGCTCCAGAGTTCGCCCCTGGTCGTTCATTGATGATGTCACGTTCAAGGCTCTCACGATGGTGCAGCCAATCACTGACCTCAGCAGTCACATGATTGCATGTACATCATGTGACCAGAGAGCTCAGCCATTGGCTTCAGCATCATGTGATCCATGAACGTGACATCATCAGTGAGGGACCATGGGGGGAACACTGGAGCTCTGGCAGCGCTGGAACGGTGGTGATGGGAGAGGTAAATATGGGTCATTTTTTTTTTTTTTTAAAGTGGTGTGGGGAAATAGGGAAGTTTTCAAAGGTATTTGAAAATCCATTTAAAACTCTAACCAGTTACAAGAACTCAATCCAACTATCAGCTCTTGTAAAATCAACCGAATTGATGGCAGAAAATATCTTTGATTTTTTCGCCCCCTTTTTTTTCCCCTCTTGATCTTGTGATTGACAGCTCAGCACTGCCTGTTGTCCCATAAATCACCACGTTAATGCACGGCCCAGTGTGGCTTTTGTTTGGAAGAAATTGCCTGTACCAGGATCCTGTTCTTCATCAATGTCAGGAGCTCGGTGATTAATAACTTCTCGTGAAATGCAAAGTAGTTTTCACGCACAATTATAATAATTCATTTTTGCAAGGATCGTGTGTCACCATCAAAATAATTTATATCCCTTGTTTACTTGAGATTCCCTGTTAGAGGTGTAACGCCTTCCTCGGATATTTTTCTTGTGCCCACATTTCTTGGCCCTACCTTTACAATTGCCCCCGGAGCAGCTCTTCCTGGATCTGCTTCCCCTTGGAAGCAAAGTTATTATAAGTCATGGTTTTGTTTTCTTATGTCAAAAACGATCCTGACAATTTGTCTTTCATGGAAAGCCGGGTGATAAGTGGCCAATGCAACGTCCACGGTGACTGTAATAGAGCCTTTCTGGGATCATGAATGGAGATCTTCCTTATCACACAGAGCTGTAACTGTAGTTGGTGCAGAAGCTGTGGACACTCAAAGATCTCTTTGCTCCATATGAGAAAAGTGCAAAAAAGTTAGGGGCCAATTAAATATTTTGCATTGGGGCCCAGAAGCCTAGTTACATAGTTACAAAGTTCGTACGGTTGAAAAAAGACACGTGTCCATCAAGTTCAACCAAAGGTGGGTAAAATGTGGGTGACGGGAGGGAGACAAGGAGTTTAAGCCCAGCCTCCCCACTGGTGAATGCCCTGAAACCCACAAGGCAGGAACCAATCTGCTCCAGGGGAGACCCCATCTCTGACCCCAGAGTCTCCACCAGCCAGGATCCAGAATTTTACATAGCTACGTACGCATTAATATTCTTTAGTGTCAGGTAGTTATCTCAGCCTTTCTTGAAACCCTCACCTGTTCCTGCTGTGACCAGCTCCTCAGGTGGCTATTCCACAGATTTACAGTTCTTACAGTGAAGAACACTTTTCTCTTCTGGAGATCGAATCCTTTTTTCTCTAGCCGAAGGGAATGTCCCCTTGTCTTTTGAGGGGGCTTTACATGAAATAATTTCTCCCCATACTTTTTGTAGGGAGCATTTATATATTTATATAAATCAATCATGTCCCCCCAAAGCCGTCTTTTCTCAAGACTAAATAAGTTCAATTCTACAAACCTCTCCTCATAACTAAGATGCTCCATTCCCCTTATAAGTTTGGTTGCTCTTCTTTGCATTCTCTCTAGCTCTATTACATCTCTTCTATAAACTGGAGCCCAGAACTGAACACTATATTCTAAGTGAGGTCGCACCAATGCTTTGTACAGCGGTAGAATGACATCCTTGTCCCGCGAGTCCAGGCCTCTTTTAATACACGCCAATATTTTACTTGCCTTAGAGGCAGCTGATTGACATTGTGCTGTTCTGTAGTCTATGATCTACAAGAACGCCCAGATCTTTCTCAACAAGTGATTCTCCAACATATTCTTTTGTATCTCTGTATAACTAGGCAGAATCAAGGACTCTTGTGAGGACTGCCATCAGTACTTTCAGGGTTCCATAGAATTGAAGCATATGGGCCCCTGACCATTACGAGTTCATGTCCTGCACTGTGATGGTGTAGCTTGTTATATATTGATTCTTCTTGTTTTTACAATGTATGTACACTCACCGGCCCCCTTTATTAGGTTTCACCATGCTATTTAAAGGGTTGGACCCCCTTTTGCCTTCAGAACTGCCTCAATTCTTCGTGGCATAGATTCCACAAGGTGTTGCAACGATGCTCAATTGGTAAACCCAAAGGGGGCCCAAAGAGTGCCAAGAAAATATTTTCCCCCCACCATTTACACCACCACCACCCAGCCTGAACCGTTGATACAAGGCAGGATGGATCCATGCTTTCATGTTGTTGGGCGCCAAATTCTGACCCTACCATCCGAATGTCGCAGCAGAAATCGAGACCTCATCAGACCAGGCAACGTTTTTCCAATCTTCTACTGTCCATTTTCGATGAGCTTGGGCAAATTGGAGCCTCAGTTTCCCGTTCTTAGCTGAAAGGGTGGCACCCGGTGGGGGTCTTCTGCTGCTGTAGCCCATCGCCTCAAAAATTCGCCGTACTGTGCGTTCAGAGAAAGCTCTTCTGCCTACCTTGGTTGTAACGGGTGGCTATTTGAGTCACTGTTGCCTTTCTTCAGCTCGAACCAGTTGCCCCCTTCTCCTTTGACCTCTGGCATCAACAAGGCATTTCCGCCCACAGGACTGCCGCTCACTGGATGTTTTTTCTTTTTCGGACCATTCTCTGTAAACCCTAGAGATGGTTATGCATGAAAATCCCAGGAGATCAGCAGTTTCTGAAATACTCAGACCAGCCCTTCTGGCACCAACAACCATGCCATGTTCAAAGGCACTCAAATCACCTTTCTTCCCCATACTGATGCTCGGTTTGAACTGCAGGAGATTGTCTTGACCATGTCTACATGCCTAAATGCACTGAGTTGCCGCCATGTGATTGGCTGATTAAAAATTAAGTGTTAACGAGCAGTTGGACAGGTGTACCTAATAAAGTGGCCGGTGAGTGTATGTTCCTCTGCTTCCTGTTAGAGGGGTTTGCTATGGACATGGAAGGTTTGAGCATTCTTGGTGCAGTCATTGTCTATCTAACTGGAGATGCCCTCTGTGGTGGCCTGGCTTTGATCACTCAGCTCTGTTTGCTGGGGAAAGGGGGTATTGGAGTCTGCTGGTAGGTTAATCAAGTTGGGGAAGGATGGATCAAAAGAGAAAACAGAAGATCTGGACGTTGTCGTATTAGCTGGAATGGTAGTTCTTGTAGTTGTATCTGGAGATTTGAAGAAGGAAGATGCCAAGGATCTGAGTTGGAGACCAGGACCTGAGGCCAGGAGATTGAGGAGTGGAGTCTGAGGCTAGCACCTCTAAGACATACTATAAGAGTGTATGGTCTTGAGGCTTATGTGTGGAGTTTAATTGAGCGAGGATTGGAGTTAGAGGCCAGAACCTCTAAAAGATTCTATAAGAGTATTTGAAATATAGACTTATATGTGGGCTTTAATGGAGTGAAGAGCTAAGTTGGAGGCCAGGACCTCTGAGAGAAACTATAGTAGTTTTTAGACTAGAGATTTATGTGATGACTTTAATGGAGTAAAGAGCTGAATTGGAGATCAGCACCTCTGAGAGATACTATAAGAGTTTTTAGCCTAGAGACTTAGGTGTGGACTTTAACGGAGTAGAAAGCAGATTTGGAGGCCAGCACCAGCACCACCCAAGTATATGGACTTGAGGCTTGTGTGTGGACTTTAATGGAGCAATGAACTGAGTTGGATGTTGGCACCTGTGAGAGATTCAATTACAGTATATGGACTTGAGACTTATGTGTGGACTTTAATGGAGTGAGGAGCTCAGTTGGAGGCTAGTACTCCTAAAAGATACTATAAGAGTATTTAGACTAGAAACTGAAATGTGGAGTTTTTTGGAGTGAGAAGTTGAGTTGTAATAGGATGATTAGTAGAGTATTGATGCAGGAACTACCCTACATATACAGGCTTGGACTGGCCAACCGAGGAGTAGGGGAGACCTATGGTTGGCCCCTGGGCATGGTAAGCCCCTTTCAGGGAGGAAGGCATAGAAAAAGAGGCAGAAATCAAGAGGCACATGCAGTATATGCATGCTTGTACAGTAGATGTAGGGTGGGCCCCAAGAATTAACTACTCTGGTGGGCCCTAAGAATCAACTCCACTTGTGGCAGTCAAGAATCAACTCTCCCCCGGTGGGCCCCAAGGATCAACTCCACCGGTGGGTCCAAAGACTCAACTGCACTGGGGGCCCTCAAGAATCCAATCCCCCCTCACCTCCTGGTAGGCCCCAAGAATGAACTCCATTGGTGAACCCCAAGAATGAACTCCACTGGTGAGCCCCAAGAATGAACTCCACCTGTGGGCCTAAAAACTCAACTCCACTGGTGGCCCTCAAGAATCCACTCCCCCCTCACCTCCTGGTAGGCCCCAATAATCAGTTTAATTGATGGGCAACAGGCACCCCAGTCCATTACTGTATGTATGCAGAGCACATTCCTCATTTTATATCAATACATTTGGTTGGTGCTGTTCCCCCCATATCTACACTCACTCTCTTGATTATGAGATGATTGAAAGAACATTTACTCCATATCAAGGGCCCCTTTTTTAAAAATTTATCAGAGCCCCAGGCAGGAGTACTGCCAAAACTGCCCTGACGGTGCCTGTAGGAAAGCCTTAGGAGTCTTAGCTGTAGCAACCATAAATGTTGCCTCCTAGGTAGGGCTTGTGGGGGCCATAGCTGGGGTCCTGGAGGGGCACGTGCTGGGTGCTGTAGGGAAATTCTAAGAAGCAGCACAATCACAGCAAACTGAGTCCACAGGTCCAGAGGTGATGAACCTAGCTATGGCTCTAGGGGCTGGTTTAATGGATTTTTGTCCATGGACCCCATCTTCTATGAGGCCTAAAATGAATGGGACCAGTAGGAGCAATGTAAATTTACTATTGAGTCCTTCACTGCTCTAGATCATTAAGGAAAGTAATATTAACCCAATTAACCCCAGACATCCAGGGATTCTGCAATCATTAGAACTGGTGTAAAGTGGCGAGTGGGGGCCTCACATTGTTTATAAACCATGTCAGGCTTCCCGGCTTCTCATCTGCACTGGAGAGAAGACGCAGGACGAGCGGCTGATGGCTGGAACCTGCTGGAGCAAAGGATGAGATCAAAACGACAAAGACAGCAAAAACTGGTTCTGCTGCAAAACACAGAAGGGCTCATCCTGCCCACATCTCACTGTCCAAAGAGCAAGACTTTACTGTACCTGTTCTCCGAGCTGCAGGAAGGTGGCGCTGTGGTTCTGCGCAATCTCCTCTCTGTGTATATTATATCTTAGAAATTCCTTGTCTTTGTTTAATGTTTCAGGCTATAAAACACAGGTTATATATATAATCCACCTAATATCTATCTAACATCTAATCTATATCTATCTATCTATCTATCTATCTATCTATCTATCTATCTATCTATCTATCTATCTCTCATATCTATCTATCTATCTATCTATCTATCATTAATCTATCTATCTATCTATCTATCTATCTCATATCTCTCTCTATCTATCTATCATCTATCTATTTATCTATCTATCTATCTATCTATCTATATCTATCTATCTATCTCATATCTATCTATATCTATCTATCTATCTATCTATCTATCTATCTATCTATCTATCTATCTATCTCATATCTATCTATCTCATATCTATCTCATATCTATCTATCTATCTATCTATCTATCTATCTCTCTCATATCTATCTCATATCTATCTATCTATCTATCTCTCTCATATCTATCTCATATCTATCTATCTATCTATCTATCTATCTATCTATCTATCTGCCTCTCTCTATCTAATATCTATCTATCTATCTATCTATCTATCTATCTATCTATCTCCTATCTATCTATCTATCTATCTATCTATCTATCTATCTCTCTATCTATCTCATATCTATCTATCTATCTATCTATCTATCTCATATCTATCTATCTATCTAATATCTATCTATCTACTATCTATCTATCTATCTATCTATCTATCTATCTATATATATAGCTATATCATATCTATCTATCTATCTATCTATCTCATATCTATCTACTATCTATCTATCTATCTATCTCCTCATATCTATCTATCTCTCTCATATCTATCTCATATCTATCTATCTATCTATCTATCTCATATCTATCTATCTCATATCTATCTATCTATCTATCTATCTATCTATCTATATATCTATATATATATATATATATATATATATATATCTATCTCATATCTATCTATATATCTCATATCTATCTCATATCTAATCTATATCTATCTCTCTCTCATATCTATCTATCTATCTATCTATCTATCTATCTATCTCATATTATTTCTATCTTTTCTATCTATTCTATCATCATCTATCTATCAAATCAATCTATATCTATCTATCTATCTATCTATCTATCTATCTATTCTATCTATCTATCTATTTCTCATATCTATCCATCTATCTATCTATCTCATATCTATCTAATATCTATCTATCTCATATCTATCTCATATCTATCTATCTCATATCTATCTCAAATATATCTATCTATCTCATACCTATCTATCTATCTATCTATCTCATATCTATCTATCTATCTATCTATCTATCTCACTATTTAATTTCTTTCTATCTATTGATCTATATAATATTTATCTATGTATTATTTGTCTAATGATATATATCTACATATATCTCATATCTAGCTATCTTCTGTCTCATCTATTTCAAATATTTTTAATCATCTACCTATCTAATATCTTCCTATCCATATAATCTATTCAAAATCTATTTATCTATCTTTCTAACTCTATTTATCTACAGTATACATATATATATATATATATTCAGTGAAGGAAATAATTATTTGATCCCTTGCTGAGTGTGTAAGTTTCCCCACTGACAAAGACAAGAACAGTTTATAAGAGTATGTTACTTTTAACACTGAGAGATAGAATAATGATAATATCCAAAATAAAATCCAGAAAATCACATTTTATAAAGTACATACATTTAATTGCATTTTGCAGTGAGAAATAAGTATTTGATCCTCTACCAACTATTAACAGTTCTGGCTCCTACAGACCAGTTAGAGGCTCCTAATCAACTCGTTACCTGCATTGAAGACAGCTGTTTTATATTGTCGCCTTTATAAAAGACTCCTGTCCAAAGACTCAATTAATCAGTCAGACT
Organism: Phyllomedusa bahiana; assembly: GCA_025379985.1. NCBI lineage: Eukaryota > Metazoa > Chordata > Amphibia > Anura > Hylidae > Phyllomedusa > Phyllomedusa bahiana. Next base: position 40,424 of record JAODAL010001243.1, on the reverse strand, counting down.
GGTGGGTTGTGGCTGAGTCTTCCAGAAAGACAATGACCCAAAACATACAGCCAAGGCAACAAAGGAGTGGCTCAAAAAGAAGCACATTAAGTTCATGGAGTGGCTTAGCCAGTATCCAGACCTAAATCCCATAGAAAACTTCTGGAGGGAGTTGAAGCTCCGAGTTGTCAAGTGACAGCCTTGAAATCTTAATGATTTAGAGATGATCTGCAAAGAGGAGTGGAGCAAAATCCCTCCTGACATGTGCGCAAACCTCATCATCAACTACAAAAAACATCTGACTGCTGTGCTTGCCAACAAGGGTTTTGCCACCAAGTATTAAGTCTTTTTTGCCCAAAAATTTATATAATTTATACAACGTGATTTTCTGAATTTTATTTTGGATATGCTGTCTCTCAATGTTAAAATTCACCTACTCTTAAAATTATAGACTGTTCATGTCTTTGTCAGTGGGAAACTTACAAAATCAGCAAGGGATCAAATACTTATTTCCTTCACTGTAAAAATATATATATAAAGCAGCACAATAAACAAAATATGTTGATGGGCAAGAAACAGTTTTGAGTTTAAGTATTCTAAAGTAGCAGAAATGCATTTTGAAAAAAGTCCTATATTCCCTTTGACTGCTTTCTTGTTGTTTAAAAGAGCTGCTAATATTTTTTTATTTTTTTCGAAAAGGTCTCCTAAGCGATTAGTTGTTGATTTCAATGTATTTATTCATCTCCTCTTTGGGGAACAGCAGGTAGTCGGGATTTTATTATGCAACCTAATGTCTGTGGCAGTGGATTTGAAGCTCTGTGACTGTATGATTGTTATTAAAAGATACTAAAAAATGAATCACTACAGTATTTTGGATTAAAAATTTTAGACAAAAATTGTGTTTAAAGGAAATGTGTCAACAGAAAATGATTTATTGTTTAACTCATGTTTTTATGCTGAACACATTTTTTAAAGAATTTATGGTTTTGATTTTTTTAATTTCCCATATCACTATGAATATTTTTTAAATATCCTGAAATCCTGCAGTTTTCACCTTGGCCACTAGGGCTAATAATAGTCTGACACTTCCTGTTCTGTAGAGAAAATATTTTTTCAGCAGTCTCAGCACAGGCAGGATTACACTGAGAAGTGACACCAATGTGTATAGATAACACAGGATCCACCAGTCACAATAGAAAATGTCACAGCTCCCCCTCTCCATGCACACTGACTTTTTCCCAGGTCACACAGCATGCCCATAACACTCTCCTATAGAAGGATCCACCAGTCACAATAGGATATGTCACAGCTCCCCCCCTCCATGCACACTGACTTCTTCCCAGGTCACAGAGCATGCCCACAACACTCTCCTATAGAAGGATCCACCAGTCACAATAGGAGATGTCCATCTCATCTCCTCCTCCCTCACACTGACTTTCTTCTCAGGTCACAGAGCATGCCCACAATACTCTCCTATAAAAGGATCCACCAGTTACAAAAGGAATGTCACAGTCTCCCTCCCTGCACTCTGACTTATTACCAGGTCACACAGCATGCCCATAACACGCTCCTATAGAAGGATCCACCAGTCACAATAGAAGATGTCACAGCTTCCCCTCCATGCACACTGACTTATTCCCAGGCCACAGAGCATGCCCACGACACTCTCCTATTGAAGGATCCACCAGTCACAATAAGAGATGTCACAGCTCCCTCCACCCCACCCTGCACACTGACTTCTTCCCAGGTCACAGAGCATGCCCACAACACTCTCCTATAGAAGGATCCACCAGTCACAATAAGAGATACCACAACTCCTTCCCTGCACACTGACCTCTTCCCAGGTCACAGAGCATTCCCACAACATTCTCCTATAGAAGTCAATGGATCTGCTCCTGTCCACAGACTCCTATGTCCATGAAGCTGCTGTAAAACATCTCTCTAAATGCTGTTAAAAGCTACTCAGGCAATATTGCCGCCGCCATAATCCTACGCAGACACCAGAATTTAAAAAAAATGACAATTAAAAAATAAAAATGACTAAGAAGAAAAGAATATGGATCCGTGTCTGGTTTTAATTAGTCAAATAATAAATTGGTTTTGGATTCCCTTTAAAGGGGTTTTGCCACGATCTTATCTTATACCTCCTGCATCCAGCTCTTCAGCTCTGTGTGCTCAGAATGGGGCGTGTGTGATTAGTTTGAATTGCACATCATGTGACCCAGCAGGATGACATCACCAGCCTTTCTCGCTGTAGTCAAAGAAAGGTCTGTTTATGTATAGAGCTGTGAGTAGCTGAGAGATAAAGTTTTTGACTCCAGGCACAAGGGTCCTAGATTCAAATCCCTGCAGGAACCAAACCTGTGTTGTTGTTTTGTTTCTCTTTATCAATGCACAGACCTGATTGAGGTTTCTTATTTATTTATTTGCACTGTTTGACTAATTACCGAATTACTAAGGAGGACAGAGGACGGGAGTAGAATGACAGCACCTGGGGATTGAACACTCAGTAGCTGCCTGAGAGGAGAGGTGATGTCTGAGCATGTGCGACCAGGAGTGAGGAGCTCTCGTCACTGGTCGTATCCCCTGGAGACGAGCTGTAAACAATGGATCACTAAAGGAGCAGCTAAAATGGTGCAGAATTTTTAATAATAATGAATGGTGAAAATGTATGTTATTTTATTTGCAAGCTTCCCGCGTCAATTTTACTTTGTGGCAAAACCCCTTTAAGAATAGACATTGGATATTCTATGGCCTACTATACCCAGTGCAGATTAGGCGCAGGGTAGATGATTGAGCCCGGAGTTGAGGTTCACTAGAGCTTGTTTGTGTTCTCTTCTTGTTCGTAATATTATGTTTTTCTCTTTGTAACCAGGGAGAAGCTCAGTTCAGAGCCTCCACCCGACCGGGCTCATCGTCAAAGACCACACTTACCGTCTGCTGAGTCCTGATTATTTTCTGCTCACATGGAAGGAGAGTTATGTGATGTTCTCAAACTCTACCCAGACCTCTATACTCTTTGTGCCGTCAACCGAGCTCTAACAAAAACGGCCTTTATTCCGAAGGCTGAGAGACGACGAGGACAATGCACGTTATAGAAATCCTCACCTACGGGAGGAATTGCAAAGAGGACGCATCAGAACGATAGTTTGTGGATTCATCAAAAGACTTCATGGCTCGCAGTACAATCCCTTCTATACTGGAGCATGAATCAGTCGAGACGATGAATCAGTTGTAAGGAGCATTTTCCCCTAAAATTAAAAAAAAAAAGCCGAGATTTTCCTCTTGTGCAAACTCTTTTTATGTTCTCTTCAGCTGTTTCCACAGATAACCTCTAATGGAATCCATTAGTGTGGCCATAGGGGCTGTCGTCTGGTTCCCCGCTGAGCCTAAAAGCCATATACATCATCCTGTTGCAATAGATGGGATTGTGCTGTCATTCCGTTCCTCAATTGGGAAGCCCAGGATGAACACAGGGCCATCTTTTCCATTGGGCACACTAGGCAGTTGCCCGGGGGCCCCACAAGTATAGGGGCCCCAAGTGGTGTATGTATGTCCCAGGAATATAAGAAACATACCCTGGGTCCCTTGGTTGGTTTTAGTAGTATAATGTTGTACCGTGTTAGCCATAGAAAGTAGTTGAAGAGTGAAGAAGTCAGGTGATACCTTTTAGAGGCTGAGTATATATATATATATATATATATATATATATATATATATATATATATATATTATATATATATACTCAGTTAGCCTCTAAAAGGTATCGCCTGATTTCTTCACTCTTCTACTTCGTTGGTTTTAGTTATTTAACTGTTTCTATGTTTTTAGGACATGCAAACAGTTATAAACCATGGAGGAGAAGGGAGCCAAAGGCTCCCTGCCCTACCATATAGTCTTATAGGCTGCTGGCTGCCAGTGTCCAGGCATACGGTAAGTGACATGATAATATGAGTGTACTTGGGGGTGGCAAGAGGCATTACCTAGTGTGATGTCATGTATTTGGGCAGAGCCCACTACACTTCTATACCCAGGGGCCCATAATGCTGTTAAGATGGCTCTAGATGAACAGTGTTGCAGGACCCACCTAATGGTCTACAGAAAACCTGGATTGGCCCACCGAGTTCTGACATGAGTCGGCCTTTTATTAACCCCTTAAGCCGAACGTCTGAAAAGTAGTTAATGTCCAGAACTTTTTTTTAGTTTTTGCCTTCCTTGCGTTTCAACAGTTGTAACTTTTTTATTTTTTCAATGACACAGTTGTGTGAGGCCTCCTTTTATTCAAGACGAGTTGTACTTTATGGGGGAATAGTTTAAGTTCACTTATAAAGAAATGCAGAATTTTTTTTCAATTTTTTTTTGTTTTTTTTACATTTTTTTTTACACCATTCACATTTTACCCTTAATAACTTGTTAGATTAATTCTACTGGTTATTATGGTCGTGTGGATACTTAAGATGTGTAGGTTTTTTTTGTGTGTGTAATGTATGCACAATTACTTTTTATTAAATATTTATTTTATTATTTTTTTCACACTTTTTATGTTTTTTACTTTTTTTTTAACTGTGTTACTTTTTTGTTTTTACGCTTAGTAATGTATTAGCATATTCATATATGCTAATACATTATAATCTGTGTCAGTGTGACACAGGCAGCAGTCAGGACAGCTCACAGTCTGCCCTGATCACTGGCTTCTTCCACAGACAGCTCTGGGGCTACTCTCGGTCACCTGGGCTGACTGTGCAGCCGTTCCCCGGGCTCTGTCGGGCTACTGGGTGTTCCGATCACCCGACAGACAGGGAAACCCTTTGATTGCGCTGCGGTGACGATCCGCGGCAATCAAAGGGTTAAAGCACCGGGGGAGCGGAGGTTTTCCCGGTGCTCACAGGAGCTGTACTGGGAACAGGATTGTGTAGTACAGCCCCGATCTTAGCGCTGCTGGGGCGCCGCAAACTCCAATGTCTGCAGCGATGCCAAAAGATGTCGCTGCAGACGAATGACCTGCACCAAAAGACGGTGGACAGTCGTTAAGGAGTTAAGGGGGACGTGGTGTTACTGCGAGTGATGGCTACTAATGTGTACAATAAGCCACCTCAAAGATAGATTACTAAACTTTAGGGCTGAATTAATGCATGGACAAAAGGAACTATTGCCCTTTTAGTGGTTCCGCTGCAACAGGCCCTTAAAGGAGTGTTCTCACTACAAAGATTAGCTTTCAACCTGTAGGGAACGGTAATTGGAGACTCTTTCCTAATGAATTAGTCTTTTGATTTTACCTTGGTCATGAGATAAGAGAGGTTCTATCTGCTCTTAGTGCACACAGGTTTCTCCAATTATGTCCATATCTCCCCTTCCTGATTAGACAGAGAAAAAGGAGTCAGGTTACTATGGATGGGGCTCATTCCTGGAGCAGGCTCATTATCTCTAACAAGATTAGCTTTTTATTACAGATTAGCAATTGTTTTCACTCATCAGATCACTTGTAGCTTTGTTTACTGAAGATTAAATCTCCTGCACTTATGTTTTTGTAAGGCTAGTTACAGAGAAGCTAAATATGCTAATCACTGCTATAGAACGACCCACAGCCTGATGAGACAGAGTAAGTGTAAAACTGCTTGTGAATCAGTGCAACAGTATGGTGAGAAAACCCCTTTAAATGTAGACTTTGAAAAAATGCCTCATCTATAACTGCAAGACCAGAATTATAGTTATTTCACTTATGCTTATCTGTGTAAAGTAACGTCTCACCTATGTCTAGAGGAAGGAAGGTTTTGACAGTGGCATAGACAAGGATACTTTACTGTAAGAGTAGTGACCCTATGGAACTCACTGCCACAAGAGGTTGTGATGGATGTGATTGTGACAAGTGACTGTGATTATGGCAAGGGGACATCTTCTTCACCCAGGAGGAAGAAAGTTTCATCATCATCATTGATGGAGATTCTTTACTGTAAGAGTGGTGACACTATGGAACTCACTGCCACAAGAGATTGTGATGGTTGTGATCATGACTAGTGATTATGATTATGACAAGGGGACATCTTCTTCACCCAGATAGTTTCATAGTTTCATAGTTTCATAGTTTGTAAGGCTAAAAAAAGACAAGTCGTCCATCTAGTTCAGCCTGTTGTGCTAAGGTGTTGATCCAGGGAAGGCAAAAACCCCAATGAGGTAGAAGCCAATTGTCCTCATTTTAGGGAAAATTCCTTCCCTGACTCCAATCTGGCAATCAGAAAAATCCCGGGATCAATGACCCCTCTCCTGAATCCTAGTCACTATAACTTGTTTTTTATTTAACGCTCCAGAAATGCATCCAAACCTTTTTGAACTGGGTTTATTGAATTCACCATGACCAGTCCCTCTGGCAGAGAATTCCATAAGTCTCACTGCTTTACAGTAAAGAATCCCTTTTCTATGTTTATGTAGAAACTTTCGTTCCTCAAGACGAAAAGGATGCCCCCTTGTTCTAGATACAGCCCTGGTATAAATAAATCTTGGGAGAGATCTCTATATTGACCTTTGATGTATTTAAAACATATTTATTATGTCCCCCGAAGCCTTCTTTTCTCTAAACTAAATAACCCTAATCTTGCCAATCTTTCTGTGTACTGTAGTCCACCAGTCCTTTTATTATTTTTGTTGCCCGCCTTTGTCCCTGTTTCAAGCTCTACAATGTCTTTCCTGTGCACTGGTGCCCAAAACTGTACACAATATTCCATGGTGGTCAAACCCAGTGACTTGTATAATGGGAGAATAATGTTCTCATCATGTGCATCTATGCCCCTTTTAATGCACCCCATGATCCTATTTGCTTTGGCTGCTGCTGCTGACACTGGCTGCTACAATTAATTTACTGCCCCCAGGATTCCCAAGTCCTTCTCCATGTCACTTTTACCCAGTGTTTTTCCATTTAACATGTAATCATGTAATGGATTTCTCTTCCCCATGTGATAACCTTGCATTTATCAGTGTTAAACCTCATCTGCCATTTCCTGCCCAGGCCCCCAACTTATCCAGACCCCTTTGTAATAACATATTATCCTCTATTGTGGTTGATTACTTTAAACAGAGCTTAGTATCGTCTGCAAAGATCGATATTCTACTGTGTATTCCCTGTGTAAGATAAATTAATGAAATTTTTAAAGAGGATAGGGCCCAATACTGACCCTTGTGGTACCCCACTAGTAAAAAGCGATCCGTCTGAGTATGTACCGTTAATTACTACCCTTTGTTTTCTATCAGTGAGCCAGTTACTTACCCACTTCACACATTTTCCCCCAGTCCAAGCATTTCATTTTATTACCAACCTTTTATGTGGCACCGTATCAAATGCTTTAGAAAAAATCTAGATAAATGACATCCAATAACTCACCCCGATCCAGTCTAGCACTGACTTCCTATAGAAGCTGATTAGATTATCTGACAGGACCGATCCTTCATGAACCCATGCTAGAACGGCGTTATACATTATTTTCAGTGGATACTCCAGGATAGCGTCTCTGAGAAAACCTTAAAACCTTTTACCTACAACAGAGGTTAAGCTTACCGGCCTATGTTTCCTGGTCACTTTTTGACCCTTTTTGAATATTGGCCCACATTTGCTCTGCGCCAATCCTTTGGGACATACCCGTTATTAGACAGTCCATGAATAATTAAGAATAGGGGCCTATCTATGACATCACTTAACTCTCTTAGGACACGTGGGTGTATGCCATCTGGACCTGGGGATTTGTCTATTTTAATCTTCCTAAGACGGAGCTGCACTTCTTCCCGGGTTAGACAAGAAAGTTTTTAGGTGGAGTTTACCTCATCCTCTGTTCAACTGGAAGCTCATCCTCCTCGGTAAATACAGTGGGGAAAAAAGTGTTTTAATACGTTTGCTTTTTTCTCATCGCCCCCTACTGTCTCTCCTCAGTATTTTTCAAAGGGCCAACATTTTCGTTTCTTTTTTTTCTATTTATATAGTTAAAAAATATTTTGGGTTAGTTTTACTTTCTATAGCAATATGTCTTTCCGTCTCCAGCTTTGCTTTCCCTTTTTCTTTTTTTTTCACACTTTATTTTTTTCTCTATAGCTTCTTAGTGCCTCTTCACTGCCCTCCTGTTTTAGTAGGTGAAACGCTTTCTTTTTGTTTTTTATTGCCTCTTTTACATCCCTGTTGATCCACATTGGGTTTTTCCTGTTTCTAATTTTTTTTTTACAAAAAGGTATGTAACTCTCACAGAGGTATCCTAGGGTGTTTTTAAAATATCCCATTTATTCTTATTTCTTCCTATTTAAACACATTTCCCAGTCAATACGGTTTAGGGCCTCCCTAAGCAGAATAAAATTAGCCTTCCTAAAATTCAGTGTTTTTGTGGCTCCTTGACAAAAAACTCTATTGAAGGATAAACGGAAATTTATTATATTATGGTCACTATTCCCTAGGTGCCCCTCAACCTGAACCTGATAGAAGATGGTTTTGCCATAATCACAGACGGGGATTCTTTACTGTGAGTGGTCACCCTATGGAAATCGCTGCCACAGGAGGTTGAAATGGTTGTGACCATGGTAAGTGGTTGTGATTATGACAAGTGATTTTGACCATAACAAGGAGATATCCTTTATAACGAGAGGGACGATGGTTTCACCATCATCATAGATGGGGATTATTTGCTGTAAGAGCGGTGACCTAATGGAGCTCGCTGCCACATGAGGTTGTGTTGGTGGATACATTGACCAAGTTCTAGAGCAGCTGAGATGCCTGTCTTGAAAAATACAATACTAAGGACTATGGAGACTAGATTCTGGAGATAGGACATTGATCCGGTGATTTATTCTAATTGCTGTAGGAGAGTCTAGAAGAAGTTTTTCCTCTAGTTTGGGGCCACTGGCATTTGCCCCACAGGGTTTTTTGCCTTCCTCTGGATCAACTTCTAGGGTTATCACTTGGACTTGATGGACCTGGTCTTCCTCTAATCTTTTCTACTATATTACTATTTGCACATACCTGTAATGTAACCTTTATTTTTATCTGTGGTAGCAAAAAGTGTATGAGATTTCACTATTTTTACCCCATTTGTGTCACATATTTTCGGTCAGTTAGGACTGACACCGAAGAACACGGGGTAATGTGGATTCTCTGGGCACCGCAAGTGTAGATGATAGGCTGCTCACGGTGACAGCCGAAGTGCAGGACAAGGACTACGGGTATGGGCAGAGGTAAAGGGTCCCGTGGGTACAGTTGTAGACGGGTAGCAGAGTCCCAGACAGGTAACTGGTGGCCCCAAGAATCAACTCCACTGGTGGCCCCAAGAATCACCTCCAATGGTGGCCCAAAGAATCACCTCCAATGGTGGGCCCCAAGAATCAGCTCCACTGGTGGCCCCAAGAATCAGCTCCACTGGAGGGCCCCAAGAGTTACATCCACTGGTGGAGCACAAGAATTATCTTCACTAGTGGGCTCCAAAAGTCCACTCCAGTGGTGGGCTCCAGGCAATCCAGTCCGATACTGTGCCCCACTATGATATCATTGCATAACTAGACAGAGTTGAATTTTTCAGACTCTGGTTGTCAGGAAACAGCAGGAAGTAACGCACACAGGGGCCAGCTCTACTGGTGGGGCCCAAGAATCATCTCCACTGATGGCCCGAAGAATCACCTCCACTGGTGGACCTCAAAAATTATCTCCACTGGTGGGCCCCAAGAATCAGCTCCACAAGTGGCCCGAAGAATCACCTCCACTGGTGGGCCCCAAGAATCACCTCCACTGGTGGGCCTCAAGAATCACCTCCACTGGAGGGCCCCAATAGTTACATCCACTGGTGGAGCACAAGAATCATCTTCACTGGTGGACCTCAAGAATCACCTCCACTGACGAGCCCCAAGAATCAGCTCCACTGGTGGCCGGAAGAATCACCTCCACTGGTGGTCCCCAAGAATCACCTCCACTGGTGGGCCCCAAGAATCAACTCCACGGGTGGGCCCCAAGACTCACCTCCACTGGTGGGCCCCAAGAATCACCCCCACTGGTGGGCCCCAAGAATCAACTCCACTGGTGGCCCCCAGAATTACCTCAGCTGGTGGGCCCCGAAAATCAGCTCCACTGGTGGGCCCCAAGAGTTACATCCACTGGTGGAGCACAAGAATCATCTTCACTATTGGGCTTCAGAAGTCAACTCCATAGGTGGCCTCCAGGCACCCCAGTCCAATACTGTGCCCCACTATGATATCGTTGACAGAGACAGAGACAGAGTTGCGTTTTTCAGACTCTGGTTGTCCCCCTAGATTACTAGTTGTCACCCAGATTTCTTACAAATGTACATATAGTATAAATAAAAAAAAAAAAATTGTGAGTTGATAGATAAGGACGACTCAAGGATGGTCATGTTTGAAATTTTTGGGTTGGTGCTCTTTAAATACACAGCACATGCCATTAATCTTTTGCTCTGACCGTCCATATTGGTTAATGTCAGGCATTTACCATCCTATATGCGGCACTAATGTAAGTAATAGTGCAGTAAAAGGTTCAGGCGTATATGACTCGTGCCTCGGAGATCCTCACGTAAATATAAATGTGCACCGCGTCGTTAGTGTCTCTCTCCAGTTTCCATCCTATTCAGTTATTAAGCAAAGCATTTCTATAATTAGATGTATAAAAGCCCTGATGGACATGATGTGAAGGTTTATGTTGGGAGACAGTTGATGTATGAGTAAGTACATTATATTTAGAGTCAATGGCCAGCAGAGAATGCATTATGTTTTCCAGGCTAATGAGCTGCTTCATTAAGAACGTGTCCCTAATTCTCTTGGCTAGACCGCACGGTTGTTCTTAATAGCAACATGGCTCAGTGCCCTGCTTTTGAGTTAAAGACACCACTACGTATAGATACAAGTTTTGCTAAAAAAAATAAACAAAAAAAACGATTTGGATTTTAGATCTATAAACTGGTCTATGTAAATTTTTTAAAAATTTCTAAAACGTAAATTAAAAATAAAGAAATGAATAAAAAAAATTTTAAATTCCCTTTCTTGCTCAAAAAACACTACAATTTTTGGGCCATATTCACAGCTCAATGGCTGGACTAGACTGGACCCAGTAGCAGGCAACTCTGGCCCATATGCTACCTGGAAAAATTAACAGGTGCAGCTAATTACTGTGCCGCAGCTCACACACCCCACTTGTAGGGGAACAATTCGATGATAAAAAACTGCACATTAACTTAATACCTGTTCACACCAGCATGCAGAAAATCCATTTAAATAAGGCGATACAGAAGGGTGTCATAAATACAGATATGTGTGATGCACAATGCTGGCTTACAACCTATTAGTGACGCCCATACTATTAGATTAGGCGGGCTGCCCAGCACTTTCTGGGTGTCCAACACAAAATACAGGCACCCTCCGCTCCCCAGCACTGTTGGGCAGATAAAAAATATATGACATACTGGAAAAATGTTAAATATGAGGTATATTTAACATTTTTCCAGTATGTCATTATTTAAATGACTTTTCTGCATGCTGCTGTGAACAGGTATTAAGTTAATGTGCAGTTTTTTATCATCTGATTGTTCCCCTAGCAGTGGGGTATGTGAGCTGATGCTCAGCAATTAGCTGCACCTGTTAATTTTTCCCAGGTAGCATATAGGCCAGAGCTGCCTGCTGCTGGGTTCAGTCTAGTCCAGCCATTGAGCTGTGAATATGGCCAAAAATTTTTTAGTGTTTTTTGAGTAAGTAATGTCCCATTTTTGTATGTGTTTTTTTCTGTAAATTCCCATTCTTGGCCACAGGTTGCTGGTGTTCCGGTATTGCAGCCATATCCTAGACAACACTATCCATCCCATCGTGGCTTTTCCAAAGAGAGATTTGCGACGTCAACTCAATTTTTACAGTATGTTCGTTTAGAAACACCTGCGCAGTGGAAAACTCATTTCAGCATTTCAGACGATTGTTGTTGCAATGCACAATTTCAGGATTCGCCACAGGATCTTAATGCTGGCAAATTTGTTTGTTTTTTTTCTGACAAAACTAAAATTTTTCATTTCTGCAAAGCCTTTGTTTCCTACACAAAACTGCAAAGAGTGTGATTAAAATGATTATGATTGCTGGCAGAGGAAAATGCTGCCTTGACGGAGGTAGTGTATTCTATAGAAGGAAACTTTGATTGGAGCTGAATCGTGATGGAAAAAGTAAAATCTCAGAGTTTTTGGATAAATACTAATAAAAAAACATTGTATGAATAAAACGTGGCACCAATGGTTACATTTTTAATTTTCCTCACTGTATGGGCTTGTCCCCACGGCCGGTTTTTCAGCCGGCTGTCAAACCGGCTGTCAAACTTTATCATGGACCTCTATAGAAAATCCGTGCAGTGGGGGGGCACTGGGAATTTCTTTCAGGCGGTTTTTTAGACCCCGGCGGTCCGAAAAACATAAAACATGTTCATTCTTCAGCCCGGTTTTCGGGCGGAACATGAACAGGTCAATGCAAAAGGGGGAGGGCGCCGCGAAGAGAAGCCGCGGAGAGAAGCCGTCCTCCTGTGCATGGCCCCAAAACAGAGCCAATACCGGTCGGATAATGTGACTGGTATTTGCTCTGTGCCGTGTAAACGCCCCTAATGTTGGTGGTGTGAATTTTCTGGACCAGTAGTGGTATAAGCCATGTCAGGGAGCAGAGTCTAAGGAGCCTCCCAGTCCTCTCCAGAGCCTGTCGGAAGGCCGGTTGGGTTTGTGTGGCGGGAGAGTCCCAGGTCACTACCCCTGACGCGACTTGCTTGTGGTGGCGGCCAGGGTGTGCGTAGTACGGAATCATAAACAGAGACGTATGCAGGGAGAGACTATATGGACAGGGCAGGCAGCAGGCAACATGGACGAAGTCACAGGTCACATACATAGACAGGAAACACAATATGAACATAGGCTTTCTCTACGGCGTAAACACCAAGGGCCACATGTATGAAAACCGTCTAGGTCTAAAACTCACCTTGTTGCCCAAAGCAACCAATAAGATCGCCCCTTTCAGTTTTCCAGAGCACTATATGAAACGAAAGGGGCGCCTTGATTGGTTGATTTGGGCAACAAGGTGAGTTTTAGACCTAGACCGTTTTCATACATGTGGCCCCATATATCTAGCAGGGAAGTCAAAAGGTGGAGGCAAGATAAAGGGTCAGCACCTGACAATTAACCAATACCGGAGCCTCTGCCCTTTTAATTTCACAGAGCCGGCACACGTGCGCACTAGGAAAACAGGGACGCACGCGCCGGCACTCAGCAGAGATGCATAGGAAAGCAGGAGCGGGGAGAGGTGAGTACGCATCGGCTCACTCTTCCATTCTCTTACGATTTAGATGTTGCCATCATGTATGGAAACACCCTTTGTGTCTGCTCATTTTCATACACCTATTTACTGAGGTGCTTATTCCTGGGGGCTCGCTCATGAATGGGACGGTGCGCCTGTTTTTCCTTGTATTTACCTTCCATCCCCCCCCCCCTTTTTTTTTTTTCTTTCTCTCTCTTTTTTTTTTCTTTTTTTCCTTTCTTTCAATGGAAATAAATATGATTTGATGTAAATCTCCTACAATTTATATCTGTTTCTCATGATTGTGTATTTGAGCTTTTCTCCATTTTATATATTTGGTTTTACAATTGTCTTATTGACCCGAAAGGTTTATTATTTACCTCACTCAGAAAATGTTGGATATCACTTTATTGTTGGTTTAATGGAAAGTTTCAACATTTTCAATATAATCTTTTGAATAAGAAAAAAAAGGATAATAAAATCTGAAGGTAGGAGAAAAGCATGGTCACACCCGGTAGGGTCCATAACAAGGACATTGGGGCAATCGGCAATTCTCGAGTCTTAATGGGTTCGTTGTAGTGTTGCTCAAATTTATCCCTATTGTTTTTGAGATCGGTTCAACTGATCTTGTGAAAAGTTTTGTTTCACTGTGATTATTGATCTCCAAAGACAGAGCAAACTTTACTGCTCTCACCAAACGTCGTCTCCATTGTATTTCCATATGTAGGTACAAAGAGTGGAACAAAAACATCACTGCATTCGGGGCACTGGCCTACGGTATTGAGGAGTCGCAAAATGAAAAGTAGGTTGATACACCATCATTTGACGTTCTTTTGAGAGAAATTATAATTGGCAGATGTTCCTCTCTTGCTGAGCGTACTGTCCACGCCTGCAAAGAACTGACATGTCAATACTTAAAGGGGTTGTCTCACTACAGGGATTGCTGCTTTATATGTTAAAGATCTTGCAAAAACAAGTCAGTTTGCAATATGTGTCCATTAACAGTGTCCTACCTATTCCTAGATATCCCCTCTTGTATGGGCTGCATCAGCTCCTCAGGTCGCTATAGCTACAGACCTGTTTGAGCTATCCTGATAGGCTGCCAGCACTGGTCACTATAGCTACAGACCTGTTCAATATCTCCTGAAAGGCTGCCATCACTTGTTGCTATAGCTACAGACCTGTTCAATCTCTCCTGATAGGCTGCCATCACTGGTTGCTATAGCTACAGACCTGTTCAATCTCTCCTGATAGGCTGCCATCACTGGTTGCTATAGCTACAGACCTGTTCAATCTCTCCGGATGGGCTGCCAGCACTGGTCGCTATAGCTCCAGACCTGTTCAATCTCTCATGATAGGCTGTCAGCACTGGTTGCTATAGCTACAGATCTTCTCCATCTCTCCTTATAGGCTGCCAGCACTGGTTGCTATAGCTACAGAGCTGTTTGATCTTTCCTGATAGGCTGCCAGCACTGGTTGCTATAGCTACAGACCTGGCTTCTACTGCAGCCTAATAGAAACCAGTAAACACACCCCTGAATTCAAAGTGAATCCAAGAAACAGGACTGAGGTGAGATGAATCAATGTAGTGAGACAACCCCTTTAAATATACAGGCAGAGAAGTCCACATTGTTTCTTCATTGAATTCAATGAGGACACAATGCCTTTTTGGGGTGAACCATATCCACGCTGAAAATAGTCCAGGTGAAGGTCCCCTTAGCATGCTGTCTAAGGTCAGAACAATTCGCTGACATCTTGTAGGCACCCTGCAGCCTACATAACTGATTGGCAGGGCAGGGAGCCAATGGCTTCCTGCTCCTCTATGGTTCTTAACTATTTGCACATTCTAAGAACACACAAATGGTGACATAAGCAGCCCAAGCCCAGGGGGGTTCAAGTGCCCTGGATTCCTGGCACATATACCTCATGGGACCCCTATGCTTGAGAGGACCCCGGGCAACTAAGATGACCTTGCAAAAGACCTCCTTATTGTGGCAAATTGGAGCACCCAGATATGGCTGCACATTGCACCATTAGTACTTGCTTGTTGCTGCTCCTGAGCTGGGTGTCAGTGCTCTTCTGTCTGACATAGAAACTACAGGGGGGTCATGCAGCATAGCCTTTTGGGGCTCCTGTATTCCCGGGCCACAGGTTGTACACCCCTGGTCCAGAAGGTGTATTTTTTTAGTTTTATATTATGTGCTCATCTGTTTAGATAATTTTATATCAAGCTGGGATAGTCTGGGAGTTTATTACACACTGGTTAATTCAATGTGCGGTCATGATGAGCTCCACTCTGGGCTCGATCCTCAGTCCCGCTCAGGAAACAGCATCTTCCTTATTAAACATTATCTGCAGTTGTTGATTAAATTGACCTTTTTAATTCAATTTTTTTTAATCTTGAATAAAAGAGTAGGATGAAGAAATTACAAGAGCAGCAAGTACTAAGTAAATAGGAATATTACATTTACAGATGCAGGATACTAATCATTTTATGCATTATATGCAATGTTAGAGAGCACATTACTAGGGTCTAAAAGCCGCAACGTTTTTGCAAACTGTGGCCCCAAATATTTTTGCACAAAAATGATCACTGCTCCTTAGATACTGTAATTTACTATTAAAATGATCAGGTTTTCCCAAATATTGTCTGTGTTAGCAAATAATATTGTCAGAATAGCAAAAAAAAGGCTGCCCAGGGCTTCCTTTGACTCCAGAGCAAACTAAAACTACTCCCACACATTGTGTGGTAGGTGATGGTATTGTCACGGATAGGGCGGTTCAGTAAGTTCTGTCACGGATAGGGCGGTTCAGTAAGTTCTGTCACGGATAGGGCGGTTCAGTAAGGTCTGTCACGGATAGGGCGGTTCAGTAAGTTCTGTCACGGATAGGGCGGTTCAGTAAGTTCTGTCACGGATAGGGCGGTTCAGTAAGTTCTGTCACGGATAGGGCGGTTCAGTAAGTTCTGTCACGGATAGGGAGGTTCAGTAAGTTCTGTCACGGATAGGGCGGTTCAGTAAGTTCTGTCACGGATAGGGCGGTTCAGTAAGTTCTGTCACGGATAGGGCGGTTCAGTAAGTTCTGTCACGGATAGGGCGGTTCAGTAAGTTCTGTCACGGATAGGGCGGTTCAGGAAGTTCTGTCACGGATAGGGTGGTTCAGTAAGTTCTGTCACGGATAGGGCGGTTCAGTAAGTTCTGTCACGGATAGGGCGGTTCAGTAAGTTCTGTCACGGATAGGGTGGTTCAGGAAGTTCTGTCACGGATAGGCGGTTCAGTAAGTTCTGTCACGGATAGGGCGGTTCAGTAAGTTCTGTCACGGATAGGAAGGTTCAGTAAGTTCTGTCACGGATAGGGCGGTTCAGTAAGTTCTGTCACGGATAGGGCGGTTCAGTAAGTTCTGTCACGGATAGGGAGGTTCGGAAAGTTCTGTCACGGATATGGCGGTTCAGTAAGGTCTGTCACGGATAGGGCGGTTCAGTAAGTTCTGTCACGGATAGGGCGGTTCAGTAAGTTCTGTCACAGATAGAGCGGTTCAGTAAGTTCTGTCACGGATAGGGCGGTTCAGTAAGTTCTGTCACGGATAGGGTGGTTCAGGAAGTTCTGTCACGGATAGGGTGGTTCAGTAAGTTCTGTCACGGATAGGGTGGTTCAGGAAGTTCTGTCACGGATAGAGCGGTTCAGTAAGTTCTGTCACGGATAGAGCGGTTCAGTATGTTCTGTCACGGATAGGGCGGTTCAGTAAGTTCTGTCACGGATAGGGCGGTTCAGTAAGTTCTGTCACGGATAGGGCGGTTCAGTAAGTTCTGTCATGGATAGAGCGGTTCAGTAAGTTCTGTCACGGATAGTGCGGTTCAGTAAGTTCTGTCACGGATAGGGTGGTTCAGTAAGTTCTGTCACGGATATGGCGGTTCAGTAAGTTCTGTCACGGATAGGGCGGTTCAGTAAGTTCTGTCACGGATAGGGTGGTTCAGTAAGTTCTGTCACGGATAAGCGGTTCAGTAAGTTCTGTTACGGATAGGGCGGTTCAGTAAGTTCTGTCACGGATAGGGCGGTTCATTAAGTTCTGTCACGGATAGGGTGGTTCAGTAAGTTCTGTCACGGATAGGGTGGTTCAGTAAGTTCTGTCACGGATAGGGTGGTTCAGGAAGTTCTGTCATGGATAGGGTGGATCAGCTCGTTCTGTCACAGCTCTGGGAGGTCAGTACGTATGGTGGCAAATATAATGGGTCAGTGAGTACTGTAACAACCATAGCCAGGTATTTGTGGATCCTCTGGGCCAATGCGAGCATAGATGGTAAAATTGGAGCATTGCCCAAAACAAGGCCAGATGGGCTTAGCTGTAGGAAACCTCCAGGTCATTACCCCTGACGTGGCTTCTTGCGGTGACAGCCGAAGTGCAAGAAGACAGAGGTGACGGCTATAGGTAGAGGTGACTTTGGCCCCAAACATCAACTACACAGGTGGGACCCAGGAACCAACTCCACTGGTGGGCCCCAAAAACCAAACCCACTGGTGGGCCCCAAGAATCAGCTCCATTGGTGGGCCCCAAGAATCAACTCCTTTGATGGGCCCCAAGAATCATCTCCACTGGTGTTTCCCAAGAATCATCTCCATTGGTGGGCCCCAAGAATCATCTCCATTGGTGGGCCTCAAGAATCATCTCCACTGGTTGCCCCAAGAATCACCTCCACTGGTGGGCATCAGGAATCAACTCCAGTGGTGGGCATCAAGAAACCAACTTCACTGGTGGGCCCCAAGAATCATCTCCACTGGTGGGCCCCAAGAATCAGCTCCATTGGTGGGCCCCAAGAATCAACTCCTTTGATGGGCCCCAAGAATCATCTCCACCGGTGTTTCCCAAGAATCAACTCTATTGGTGGCCCCAAGAATCAATTCCTTTGATGGGCCCCAAGAGTCATCTCCACTGCTGTTTCCCAGGATTCAGTTCTATTGGTTGGCCCCAAGAATCATTTCCATTGGTGGGCCCCAAGAATCATCTCCACTGGTGGGCATCAAGAATCAACTTCACTTGTGGGCCCCAAGCATCAACTCAACTGGCGGCTCCAGGAATCAACTCCTCTGGTGGACCCAAGGATCTGCTCCACTGGCAGGCCCCAAGAATCAACTCCACTGGTGGGCCCCAAAAATCAACTCCACTGGCGGGCATCAAGAATCAACTTCACTGGTGGGCCCCAAGCATCAACTCAACTGGTGGGCCCCAAGAATCATCTCAACTGGTGGGCTCTAAGAATCAAATCCATAGGAGGGTCCAAAAATTCAACTCCACTGGTGGGCTCCAGGTTCTCCAGTCCCACACTATTGGGTGATATACTGGTGGGTGATTCACACTACTGTATGCTTATACGTAACCAACCATCATAGCCTTCCATCGGAGGTCTATGCTGTGGAATACTCACGACATTTACATCTGAAGGAAGACAAAAAACTGGATGTGGCTGTCACCTAACGTCCTGAGATTATCTATAGGGCGCCCTCCCGTATCCAGCTCCACTATTTCTTATTACCTTAGTATTTCATATACGTTGAAACCTTTTATTAAACCAAACGCGGAGGCTCACAGATATTGATCATAAATACTGTACATTTTTTCTCTACTTAATATTGACTACTTAAGTGCATTGCCGCCAGAGAGCCTGCGCCATAACATCATAGGAACGTTATCATTTTTAATTAAGTATTCAATGCAGCTGAGCCTTCCAGAGTCGCCAGGTAGGTACTATGTCTAATTCTAATCGGTTATGTTTGATGCAAGGAGAATCTATTATATCTCGATGAAATATTCATACTGATAACGTTCTATCTTGTGCTGATCATTTTTAGATTTGCATAGATTGTTGTTGTCAGAAGACAGATTTGCTTCGTAAGGGAAGTTTCTACAAAACTTTTCTATACTCTATAACTAGATGGAAAAACCCAGCCTACAGTCCAGGTCTCAATATAGTATAGGATTGCAATGCAAACGCCAGTAGGTCTGAAAAGCCCTTTACTCTTGCATCATAATCTGGATGATCATAGGAAGGTATATACAATACAGTCATGATGGTAAAGAACTGGTAAAGGTGTAATCTTGCTGCAATGATTAGGCAAAGACAATTACCAAATACATTGCTGTTCTGATTTTGCTTTCCTTCAGGGCTAGAGCAGTTACATAGTTACATAGTTAGCACGGTTGTCCATCAAGTTCAACCAAGGGTGGGGAAAATGTGGGTGAAGGGAGAGAGACAAGGACTTCAAGCTCCACCTCCCCACTGGTGATGCCCTGAAACCCACAAGGCAAGAACCAATCTGCTCCAGGGGAGACCCCATCTCTGATCACAGAAGCGTCACCAGCCAGGATCCAGAGTTCTTATCTCTTGCTCTTATACAGAAGCTTCCATATGTTACCAGCCACCTCTCTCTGCTCTAGCACTGCCCAGAATGGTGACCTTACTCCCTGATGTGTCTTATCAGCAACACAGGAGCTTGTTTATCTTTCTATCTGACAAACTATAACCATTTAGAGTTCTGTAACCTTGCACCTTGCTGTTAAAACAACTCCATCAACAATGTACCGATAACGGTCTCAGCTAGGAATAGCAAAGCTAAAATGTCAGTTACGGCTGTAAGGCCATCCACAGCCTGAACAGGAAGTTGGAGCCTGAAGCTGTAGAACCACCCACAACCTGAACAGGAAGTGGGAGCTTTAAACTGTAGAACCACCCACAGCCTGAACAGGAAGTGGGAGCCTGTAAGTGAAGAATCGCCCACAGCCTGAACAGGAAATGGGAGCTTTAAGCTGTAGAACCACCCACAGCCTGAACAGGAAGTGGGAGCCTGTAACTGAAGAGTCGCCCACAGCCTGAACAACGAAGTGGGAGCCTTAAGCTGTAGAACCACCCACAGCCTGAACAGGAAGTGGGAGCCTGAAGCAGTAGAACTACCCACAGC
Organism: Phyllomedusa bahiana; assembly: GCA_025379985.1. Classification (NCBI taxonomy): domain Eukaryota; kingdom Metazoa; phylum Chordata; class Amphibia; order Anura; family Hylidae; genus Phyllomedusa; species Phyllomedusa bahiana. The sequence continues at coordinate 20,217 of JAODAL010001243.1, read as the reverse complement.
CTGAACAGAAAGTGGGAGCCTGTAACTGAAGAATCGCCCACAGCCTGGACAGAAAGTGAGGGCCTTAAACTGAACAACCATCCACAACATTAACAGATTAGGGAACGGCCAGCTTGACTTTTTTCTTAAGCATCTCCAGTTCCCCAATGTATATTACTCCCTCTGACGTCCCCTCTTTGAGCTATGATAGAACAACAGTGAGAGGATTAATTAAAGAGGTTTTCTCACTACAAAGATGAGTTTTCAACATAAAAGAACCGTTAAATGAAAACTTTTTCTAAATACATTGGTCACTAGATTTTACTTTAGTCATTAGATAAGCGATATATTATGAGCTCTGAGTGCACCAAGGTTTCTTTGTTTACCTGGCTGCCTGACCATACCCTGTGATCAGAGCAGAGAGCTTAGAGGAGGAAGTGACGTTACCCTATGGTTACCCTAGCGCCAGAGCAAACTAATTATCTCTAACAAGATAAGCGTCTGTTTAAAGATAAAGCCACTGTTTTCAGTCCTCACAGCACATGCAGCTTTAGTTTTATGAAGATAATATTTCCTGTGCTTGTCAGTGCTGAAAGATGAATATGGTAATCACTGCTATGGAACTACCCACAGTCTAAGGAAAAAGAGTGAGTGTATAACTGCTTGTGACTCGGTGAAACAGCCTAGTGAGAAAACCCTTTTAAAGGTCCTTTTTTTAGGTTGGCTCTGGCCTGAGAAGTGTAAGTATTATTAGTAGGACCTGATAAGTGTAAAGAAACTCACTCCCCAGTGCAAAGAAAGATTAGCCTATTTTCCTTTCATGCTGGTCATTGTCGAATGACCTAGTGGCCCAGTCTAATTTTGTCTATCCCTGTCAAGAGAACAATAGAGCAATCATTATGTCATTACTAGTGTTGAGCGATTATTATCGACAAAGTTGAAATCGGCAAGGTTTTTATGGTGATCGAAATTTTTAGATCATGCGATAATTAAGGCTAAAATCTGTGCATCATCTATTAAGATCGCGCCTTTTTCGGCGCTTCCTGTAATTTTGGCGGCCAGCAAATGAGATTACAGAATAGAGCAGGGTGAGATGTGTGTGCGACGTCATGACTGGGATGTGTATGGTTGCGATGGGCTGGAAAAATCACATGACCTCGTTTTACATAGAACAGCATTTCCTGTTCAGCCTTAGTGTCTCTCAGCGTCTCATAGGAGTAGGACGTGCGCTCTGCCTGTGGCCAAACAGCTCAGCGAAATTAGTCTATTTCTGCACAGAGAAACCTCTACTATTAGCTGTGATCCTTACAATTTATTTAGATTAGGGATTTGAAGATTTTATGTAGTTAGCTAGAGAATTTTAAAGGAGCATCTACCGCTGTAAAGTCACGGGGAGAGCGGGCCCGCGGGCGAACACAGACAAGCTCTATAATGAACACTGGATAAAGTTCACCAAGACATAGTGTAGACATTGCACTGCAATATCTTTATTGTTAACAGTTTGCTATTGAAATATTTCCTGGATATTGGGCAGCCTGAACTTATATTGGATACACATCATTTCTAGTAACTGCAGATCTCTTTGTTAGCTGCAAAACTCCACTTTTATTATCAATATACATTTCAGATAGGTGTTCAATTTTACCCATTCCACCTATGTTCATATATCCACCTTGCACTTAAATCTGAAAACAGCAATTTTATAGTCACCACAGGTGAATTGAAAGGTGCAAAAAATACATTTTATTATCCGAATACATTTCAGATACGTGTTTTTTGACTTTGGCGCACTACAGCTTTGTTCATTGACGCAGCATCTACGTAAATCTTAAAACAGCAATTCTATAGTCACCACAGGTGAATTGAAAGGTGCAAAAAATACCGTGTATTATACGAAAACATAACAGATACGTGTTTTTTGCACTTTTGCCCAGTCCAGATTTGTTGATAGACACCTTGCAGTTAATTTTGAATCCAGCAATTTTGTTTGATTAAGGATTTGAGATAGCTGTGATTTGCCGTCTTTTTAATAAGAGACTTCCAAAACTATTCCATACCTTCTCAAATTTTTTATATTTCTGAACATGGGAGCGAAATGCAGGTGGTAAGCGAGCAAGAAGGGGGGTAGCACATGAGGTAGAGTACGAGAGAAGGTGCTCCTTCCAGTGCAGGCGACAACACGCATGCCAGCGATCGTCAGTTGCGGACCGTCAGGCCTGTCATCGCTGGTCAGGGCCCGTGAAATCTAAGTAACGAAACATCGTCGCCAATCTGTCCTTCAGTGGTTAATGCAACCAGCATCCAGCAGTCTTACCTCCTCGTCCTCGCAGTCACGGCCACAAATGTCGTCATCAGCGTCACCAGCATCCGTCCAACATGAAGCAGCCCAAATGTCAACTCGTGTACCCACCACTGTGGATAATCCATTTTCTGCGGACCTCTTTTATGACAAAATGCGGTTGGGTCAGAAGGCATGTTAAAAAATCAAGAGGAGATTTTTGTCTGGCCCCTGGCGCCCCCGGTACTGATGCCATCAGAGGGGGTGAAGGGAAACCGGGGGCCCCAAATTTGGGAAAAAACCCCGGGCGGTTTGGGAACGCCTTGCAGTGCCCTCTTGCTTTTAGCCCGCAGCTTCCCCGGATGCAGAAAATCAGGACACCAAATCCCCGTGTTGTTGATGATGATGATGACGACATTGCGGAACCAACGTGGTCTTTTCAGCAGGGTTTTTCCTTTTCGAGGCTTCATCAGGGGGCGAGGAGGAAGAAAGAAGGGGAAATGTCAAAAACGGGTTTCCCCCCACAAAAAGGGAGAGGGCGGTTTGAAGGGAAATCCCCCTTTATATTATTTCCCCCGCCCCCGGGTTCCCGCGCAAACCCCGCTCCTCTTAAACGCCGTCAAAGGTCCAGGACCTCCCCAAGCCTGGGGCCTTTTTTGAGCAAGCCTCTGATTCACCCTCGATGTCATAAAGCCGTCTTTGCCGTAAAAGCCCTAAGGGAGAGGGAAGAACCTTAGGGGGTTTAAACCCCCACCAACAAAGTCCCAGGGCACATGCAGGAATGATGAGTTGAAATGGAGGCAAAAAACCCTTTGGCCCAAAAAAAGGCCCGACCGACGCCCGGGGCCCCCAACCACTTTTACACCCTCTGTCTCCGCCTCCTCCTCCTCCGCCACCACCAAGCGTTCCCCACTCCCCTTTTCTCTCAGCGCAGATCAGGGTCAGCCCCGATTCACCCTCCCCCTGCCCGATCCCACCACACCCCGAGACCCACCTACCCCTTCTCCTTCGCATTTTGACGCCCCTGCACCCGACAGGGCCTTTTAACAGCCAGCCTCTGTTTCCATTTTTGGGAGCAAAGAAACACTTTAAACCCAAAACCACCCCAAACCAAAAACCCCTAATGCGGCATTGCCAGGCTTTTTCCTTTGGGAAATGTTGCCTTTCCCGTCTGGTGGACACAGATGGGTTCTGCCACGTCAGGCCCCTTTTCCCCCCCAATCCCAAGCCGAGCGGGCATTTCTTTCCCAAAAAGCCTCCCGGGCCCTGGCCAGCCACGGTCATCAAAAATTTTAAAGCGCGTTGTCTGCATCTGGGCCCGGGAAAAATCCCCTCCCGCCACCCACACTTGGACTAGTAAGCACGGCCCCCAAAGGCCGCTATATCTCTGTGACAAACCACTGGGTGAGCTGGGTGGAGCTCGGGGGGGGACCTCTCAGGGCCCGCGCACCTCTTCAAAACCGCAGGGATGGGGCAGGGCATTTTTCCCCAAGGGCCTCTGGTGGCATCACGGCCCAGAGAAACCAAGCCGTTTTTGAAATTAATCTGTCTTGGGGACCCTCCAACCCCAGGGCAGGACTGTGGCGCTCTCCGCCAACGAGACCAGGGGGTGGTGGGTGAAAAACCTTGTGCCAGGGAAGTGGGGTTTCAAAAACTGAAATCTCTGGCCCCCCTTAGGGGCGGTAGGCTAGCAATCCCTTTGCCTGGCACATGCATGAACCTGGTGCCAGAAATTTCTAAAGGCTACCCGGGTCTGGACTGCCTGCTGAAGAAGCTCGAGGTCTGAGTTCCATTTCCCGCCGTTCGCCCCCGCTTCACCCCCGCCGGGGGCTGCGTTGCAGCGTCGCTGGGCCCCCTCAACCCCCCTCATGTTGACGTGGAAAACCAGCTGGAATTCCCCCCCTCCACATGCTCCCGATTGGGCAGCAGGCAATGCCATACCAGTACGAAGTGCACATGGCCTACAAGCGCGGTCGAACCTGGGGGTGTTGAGCCACCGAGAGTAAGGCAGGGAAAGAGCTCGCACCTCCTTCCAGTTTTGAAAAAAGCCCCCAAAAATGGTCAGTGCGGGCAATGCCTTGCAGCAGAGCATTGTGGTGTCTTAGTTCGGGAAAGATCGTTGGACACTCAAAACAAACCCCGCCAGCGCGAGGAGGAGACGGACACAGATGCGGACAGGAGCCTTTCTCCCGTAAAAACCCCAAAAGGCCCGAAGTTTCTCAATTTTATGGGTCTTCATTAGGCAGTGGTTCGGGGCCAGAGCTAGTGCAAGGTGGGCATCAGCCTCAGGGTGCATCCTCTCAGGCAAGTAGGGTTGTGTTTAAGCTGTCCCGAGGCAGGGGAGGAGGAGGAGGAAGGAGGAGGTATTCAAAACCGATGTTACCGACACCCCGCCTTGGAAAGGGGTTTTTGGCCAAATTGGGGGCGGAGGAGGAAATAGGAAAGATAGTTTGCTAGGCCCCCGCCCCAAAGGTTTGGGAAATCAAGGCTCCACTCCACATGAGTGCTTGGATGCCCATTTCCTAACATGACCCTCGCATTAAGGCCATCAAAAGAAAACATTACTGGGTGGCCACCCCCGGATCCCCGGTACAAAACAAAAAATCCACTTTCCTTCCACCCCCCAAATAGAGAGTAAAATGCAGAAATGGGGACCTTGCGATTTATCAATGGGGGACATTTTGCGTCTGTTACTTTCAAATGTCACGGTGGAACAACTCACACGTGACAGCATAGAGTGCCCAATAGCTAGCGGGCAGCGCGGCAAGGGGGAAAGCCCAAAAGGGGGACCCTGGGAATCTTTATTTCCACCTCACCAACGCATGCAATGCAGGGCACACATCCAACACACGAGACCACTTAAGATCAGGTGCACCTACTGCGTCTCAAAACCCGATGTTTTTTTATGTTCCGGACCCCCAAACTTCTGGGGATCCAAATTGGGGGAATGGCCCAACGCTCGTCACCCATAGAGGTTTTTCCTGCCCACAGCCGCTCATACTAGCGGCCTTCACACAGCCCGGAGGAGTCATTTCAACAAAAAGATCCGGCTTTTCCCCAATAATGTATCGTTTTACTTTCATTTAAATGAATCAGGCATGGATCCTGATGAGTTGTGGCCCCAAATTGCCGAGGCCCGATTAGTTTTCCCCGGTCAAATTTCACATTTTCTTCAAACAGAAATGGCCCTTTAAAAACTTATTTTTAAAATGATCATTTCTTTCTGCAATTCTATTCTCATTCCCAAAAGTTCATTTTGTGGGTTTTTCTGTGAGGGGAAATGTAAAAGCACCAAGGTTTCGGAAAAAACCCAAAATTTCCTTTACTCACTCCATCTTTAGAATTTTTCGCATTGTCAATGGGCTTGGGGTCATGTTGCCTCACAATTTTTAAAAGTGGCAGAAGTCATAATTTTTAATTTTTTGGGTCATGTTTCTGTAAAACAGCAAAAATTTTGGTCCTTTGGAAAAAAAATGGCTTCGGGTTTTCCCCCTCCAATTTTTAACAGTGGCTGAGAAGTCATTTTTTAAAAAATTTTTTGGGTCATGCTCTTTGAAAATGCAGCAATACTACAGTCCTATTCTCAAAAAAAATTGTTTCTAATAGCATTTTGTTCTTCACAATTTCAAAAGGGGCTCAAGGGTCATGTTTTGAATTTTGGGGGCATTTTGCTGTGACATGCAGCTATACAAAAGGGTCCTATTAAAAAAAAATGTTTTTTTCTAACGACATTTGTTTTTTCACAATTGTCAAGAGTGGCCAGGGGTGATGGTCTGTCAGAAACGGGAATAGGAGACACTGTTAATGGACACATATTCAAATGACTTGTTTTTGCAAAGATCTTTAAATAGTATCAATCCCTTATTTAGACAAACCCCTTTAAAATAATTTAAAAAAAAGAAAACAAAACATGGGGGATTCCATCCATTTTAAAAAAGTGTTTTTAAAAAAGTACTAAAAAACTTTTATGCAAAAAACGTTAAAAAAATTCCTCTATTTGTACAAGGGGGGGTACAGGAAGACTAGACCCCGATGTAGGTTTTTCAGAGAACAAGGAGTATGGAGCACGACAAGAACAAAGTACAGAGACCTTTCCTCCGCACGTTGAGTAAAAGAAAAAAGAATCCCCAAAATAAAGGGCACCTGGGGGTAAAAAGGGGGCGTTAAACCCCCATATTTCCAAGTGAAGCCAAATGGTCCAAAACTTACGGGGGGCAAGCGCTACCCGGTATTTTTCTGTTACAGAGGAAAGGGGGAGTTCTCACACTTCCGCTTCCGCACTCTGTTTCAGCACACAGTTTTGTTGCTGCGTCATCAGGGCATTTTAACCTGCGTGTTAATAGATGACGACGCCAGCCTGGGCTCTCACCGCACCCACTGTAACTCCGGTCCTGGGTCATGCTGTGGCCCAGGACAGGTATAGTCAATGTCCAGTGAAACTAAAATGGTGGTTCAAAGACTACTTTCTTCCGGCACTTTTTAAATTGGGGGTCATTGCATGGTTTGGGGCTCATGCTGTGGCCCAGGACTGATATAGTCAATGTCCAGTTCAAGTAACATGATGGTTCAAATAATACTGCCTTCTGGCACTTTTCAATTTGTGGGTGATGTAGGTTTAAGGGTCAGGCTGTGGTACAAGACAGGGATAGTAAATGGTCTGTGACTTTTTTCTGTGACTTTATAACCTAAGTGTGTTGCCTAAGATGTAGCACGTATCCATTTGACTGTTGTGGATGTTAATTTCAGCTTCTCCAGCCTTGTTTGGGTGTAAGAATGAAGGTGTTGTTGCTCTCCCATAGACTTTAATGGTCATCGGAGATGATCGACTATCGAAAAACCTTATCGATGGTGGCCGACTATCGACTATCGCCGATGTCGATAGCCAACGCAATCGCTCAACACTATTCATTACTACTATTTCTAATGAGACTATAAAGATAAGCAGAAGCTGAAGTAAAGTGAGATTAGTCTGCCCCGCCATTCAGACGTTTTGGACACCTAATATATGTAGATTTTTTTTTGCGTAATGTATGCACAATAATCTTTTATTAAATATTTATTTTTTATTATTATTTAATTAATTGTTTTCAAACTTTTTATTTGTTTATCTCATTGAGGAATAAATATTTTCCAATTTTTATTTACACTTACGAATGTATTAGCACACTGCTGTATACTCCTGTATGCCAATACATCAATATGACACAGGCTGCTGTTGGGGTAACACACACTGTGTCCTGACAGCAGACTTGCTATACAGACAGCCCTGGGGTACTCTAGGTCCCCAGGGTTGACTGTCCAGACATTCCCCAGGCTGCGACTTCGCACTGCGAATCACCTTTGATTGTGCTGTGGTCAAAGGGTTCAAAGCTAGGGATCGGAGGTTTCTTCCAGTCCCTGCTGTTCACAGAGACTGCTTTAGGAACAGAGCTGTTCCCTACAGTGCTGGGAGCTGTAAAATCCCTCTGGCAGCAGTGATGCAATTTGGCGTCGCTGCAGACAGACGAACTGCACCGTCTGACACCAAAAGTTAGTGGCCGATCGTTAAAGGGGTTGTCTCACTACAGGGATCGCTGCTTTTTATGTTAAAGATCTTGCAAAAACAAGTCACTGTGCAATATGTGTCCATGAACAGTGTCCTACCTATTCCTAGATATCCCCTATTGTATGTGCTGCATCAGCTCCTCAGGTCGCTATAGCTACAGACCTGTTTTATCTCTCCTGATAGGCTGCAAGCACTGCTTGCTATAGCTACAGACCTGTTTGATCTCTCCTGATAGGCTGCCAGCACTGGTAGCTATAGCTACAGACCTGTTTGATCTCTCCTGATAGACTGCCAGCACTGGTTGCTATAGCTACAGACTTGTTCAATCTCTCATGATAGGCTGCCAGCACTGCTTGCTATAGCTACAGACTTGTTCAATCTCTCATGATAGGCTGCCAGTACTGGTTGCTATAGCTACAGACCTGGTTTCTACTGCAGCCTAGTAGAAGCCAATAAACACGCCCCTGAATTCAAAATGAAACCAAGAAAACAGGACTGAGGTAAGATGAATCAATGTAGTGAGACAACCCCTTTAATGGGTTAACATTACCTATTTAACTCCTCTAGATCACCAGGTTTCCTTACATTAACACCCTCACTGCCCTAGATCACAAGAGTACTGGAATTATTCCCTTCATTCTCCTAGACCAGCAGGTATAATAACATTTGCCCCTTGACTGCCTTAGACTAGCATGTGTACTAACATTGTCCTAGATAAGCTGGATCTTTACATCAATGCCCCTTTCCTAGACTGTAAGGTACATAGATATTTACCCCTGAACAGCCCTTGACCACCAAGAATACTTGCATGAACCCCTTAACTGTCCTAGGTGTCATTATATTAACCCACTTAATGTTTTAGCTTGGCAGATACACAACATTAATCCTAAGGCATCTTGTTTAAGACATTAACCTCTTCACTGCCCAAGACCACCAGGCATTCTGATATTAACTTCTTCACTGCATTAGAGCACCAGGCATTCTGATATTAACCACTTCACTGCCGAAGACCACCAGGCATTCTGATATTAACCTCTTCACTGCCTTATAGTTCCAGGCATTCTGATATTAACCTCTTCACTGCCCTATAGTTCCAGGCATTCTGATATTAACCTCTTGACTTCCCTATAGCTCCAGGCATTCTGATATTAACCTCTTCACTGCCCTACAGCTCCAGGCATTCTGATATTAACCTCTTCACTGCCTTAGACGATCAGCATTCAGAAAATAAAATCTTCCCTGCCCTATAGCTCCAGTAATTCTGATATTAACCTCTTCACTGCATTATAGTGTCAGGCATTTTGATATTAAACTCTTCACTACCTTAGAGCACCAGATATTCTTATATTGACCTCTTCACTGCCATATAGCTCCAGGCATTCTGATATTAACCTCTTCACTGCCTTAGAGCACCAGGCATTCTGATATTAACCACTTCACTGCCTTAGAGCACCAGGCATTCTGATATTAACCTCTTCACTGCCTTAGAGCACCAGGCATTCTGATATTAACCTCTTCACTGCCTTAGAGCACCAGGCATTCTGATATTAACCTCTTCACTGCCTTAGACCATCAGCATTCTAATATTAACCTCTTCACTGCCCCAGACCACCAGGCATTCTGATATTAACCTCTTAACTGCCTTAGAGCACCAGACATTCTGATATTAACCACTTCACTGCCTTAGAGCACCAGGCATTCTGATATTAACCTCTTCACTGCCTTAGAGCACCAGGCATTCTGATATTAACCTCTTAACTGCCTTAGAGCACCAGACATTCTGATATTAACCACTTCACTGCCTTAGAGCACCAGACATTCTGATATTAACCTCTTCACTGCCCTATAGCTCCAGGCATTCTGATATTAACCTCTTCACCTCCTTATAGCTCCAGACATTCTGAAATTAATCTCTTCACTGCCTTAGAGCACCAGGTGTTCTGATAATTAACCTCTTCACTGCCCTAGACCACCAGGAATCCTGAAATTAACCTCTTCACCTCCCTAGAGCACATGGCATTCTGATATTAACCTCTTCACTGCCCTAGAGCATGAGGAATTCTAATAGTAACCTATTCACTGCCCTAGGGCATGAGGCATTCTAATATTAACCTCTTCACTGCCCTAGACCACCAGGAATTATGATATTAACCTCTTCACCGCCCTTGACCACCAGGGATCCTCAAATTAGTCTCATTAGATATGCTGCTTTTAATCCCTATAGAGTCCACAACAGATTGGGGCCTAACCCTCCTACTGTTCACTTCAAACTCACTTCACTGCCCTAGATCACCAGGGATTCTGATATTAACCTCTTCACTGCCTTAGAGCACCAGGGATTCTGACATTACCTCCTTAGGAAACCAAAGATTTGTTTTCATTTTGTTCATTGCATTACAAGAGACATATATTTTGTCAGCATACCCATATGGAGAATTATTTTTTTTCTATACGTGTTTTATCTTTTAGTGACACCCTTTTAGGGTAAACATATTGTATTAGCTTTTATTAACTCTTTCATGGAAGACTGAAAAAATATAGTAATTCTGCCACTATTTTTTTTTAATTTTAAATTCACACCATTCACGGCAAAGCACATACACATTTCAGACCTGGAAGCCTTCAATGGTTCCCCAGCTAAAATGTAAATCTATCAGCCCCCGGGAAATATTTTTGTAGGATTTTTTCAATGGGGGTGAGAAAGGGAACCCCCCTCCTCAAAACCATTAGATCAATGGTCTCATTCCCTTGGAAACAAAAGGGGTTAAAATGCTCGGGACCAAAAAACGCCACTCTGTGCCTTTTAGGGCAGGATCTTTGGCCGCTTAACACAACTCCGTTTCACCGCACAGGGCACGACCCACTCATTTTTTCCCGTACAAAATATTTAGTATGGTCCTTAACCCTCTACAGTCAAAATCTTATGACTCTGTTTTTTTTTCTCCCCACCATCCAAAATTCATAACTTTTTTTATTTTGCCATTAAATAGACCATAGGGGCATTTTTTTTGCGGAAGATTTATTTAAAAATTTTTTTTCTTTTCACTGCCTTTTTAAAATATCGGGGAAATGAAAAAAATTCCTATGGGAAAAAAGCAAAAGAAACCATACTTCGCCAAGTTTGCGGGGGGTTTGTTTTACCGGTTTTTTCGTCTTTTGGTATAAATCAGTATTACCGAATTTTCAGGTTATCAAACCGGGCAAACCAAAACATGGATTTTCATTTGTTTGAGAATTGTAAAAAAAAACCCAAAGAATTTTGCTTTTTCCCCCAAAAGGACTAAAGGGGATTAACATTTTCTTTCAGGGAAAAGTAACTTTTTTTTGGGTCCCATTTTGGGGAAAGGGAACAACTTTTATTGATCTTTTTTTTTCCCAAAAATTTTTGGGGGGACGTAAAATGCCCAAAAAAAAGCAATTTAGCTGTTGGAACATTTTTCCTTTACAGGCAAAAAATCACAGAAAAAATTCCCCTCAAAACAATTTAAATTTTTAGGATTTAAACAACAAACCATAACTAAAAAAATCCTAAAACAAACCCAAAACCAAAAAAATATAACTTTTTAATAAACCCATAAAAAACGATTCGATCTAAAAGTCACCCCAATTTTTAAATAACAAAAACCCACCCCCCTATCATTTTCCCTCACTAATCCTCAAAAAGACCAAAACCCCCCAAAAGGGAGGGCCTAGTCTTTGAAGCTCCCCCTATTAAATCACCTTTTGTCCCTATCAAACCCAAAACTTTTAACAATAATTTTTCTGTGCAATGTTTAAAGATATATCATTAAAAATCCAAACACATTTCGCATCCTGTAGGGGGTCCCAATAAAGTACCAAAGGCCACCCCCCTGATATAAACCCCACTGCAATTTTTTCTTTTTTCAATTTGGGGGTAAATATCAATATCGTCCGTGTGGGGAACATAAGATACTCTTCCAGTTTTCTTTTTAAGATACATCAAACCTTACCCGAGCGTTTCCCCCCTATATTATGGGTTAAAACGGGGAGTTTCCCCCGGGGACTCACAACGGGGCCAAATATAGTCCCCCCCCCTTGCTATGTTACTGGGGTCCTGTATCCCATCTTAAAAGGCCAAATTTACCGCTGTTTTACCTTCTCGGGTGTTCACCACCGTCTTAAAAAACGCTTATGCCATGCGCCGGGTTTTAGGCCACGTTATGGCAACCAGGCCTTTTCAGCCCCACGCCCGATAACTGGGGGAAATCTTCAAGCGCTACTGGCGCATGCGCTGGGCAAAGAGCAGCACCAGACAATCAGCACCGCTAAAACCCGCCTTGGCCGAAACTGGGCGTCACATATCTACTACGCATGCCCCGGGCATCATCACCGCCAAGATCATCTGCTCACCATGGCGGAACCACCACCCACTCAACTCTCCCACCACATACACCTTTTTTTCAACAAGTTGTTGGGGCAAGATGTCCCGTTCTTTTTTCCCCCCTTCATCCAAGTTAGTTCAGCTAAACACCACAACCCCAAACCTACCCCTAGGGGGCAGGCAAAACCCACTTTCACACCCAAAACACACCCCAAATTTTAAAAGATATAAGGCCTAATATCCCCTAAGGGTAAACTAATAAAATTTAAAAATTTTTATATCACATCGGGTGTAATAATAAAAATTTTTCAGTATACCACCCTATTTTTCCTTTTTTGGGCCAAAATCCCATAAGAAAAACTAAAAGAGGGTACCCAATGGGACACAAAAAAAACATCATTTGAAAAAATGAACAATACGAGTTAAAAAAGGGAAAAAAATTTTGGGCAAGAAATTATAAACCCCTGGAAGATATAGTAATAAAAAAATGGCTTTTTCTGCCCAGTACAACCACCCATTTCTACCCTTATGGGGCCTACGGGATACAAAGACAGGAAAAAATTATTAAAAACCAGGAGATTTAAAATAAAAAAGCCAAAATAAGAAGTTCGTTAAGACCCCTGGCGTACTTTTCATTTAAAGGTCCACTCTTTTTTCCTTACAAAGAAATTTTTTTTTATCAAGTTTTTCCTTTTTCTTAATGTCATTTATTTTTTTCCAACACAGAAACATATGCTGAGAGTTCCCTCTGCTCCATCCAATAGCCTGGAAGAGGGGTGCCCACGTCTTTTTCGCACATCTCCTAAGGTTACCTAGGGGGTTTTTTTAACGTCTGGTCTTTCTTACCTAATATTGTTTTCCACAGCACAATTACGAGAAAAAAATTTTCCTGGTTACAGCAATTCATAAAATCACGAATCGCATAGGTTTTCCCTGACCGAACTCAAAACCCTTTCACAGATATACTTACAAAAATTTTTACACTTCCCTCAAAAACTTTTCCCAACTTTTTTTAGTTCAAACCATGTACCGTTGGTTTTGGTGACGAAAAAGGTGGAATCAGTTTTCCCCCAAATTTGCCCTTCCTTTTTCATATTCTCTTGGGGGAGTTTTAGAGAGACAGTAAATTAACTTTTACACAAGCAATATACCCCAATATTCCGCAATTTCTTATTAAAAATTGTTTGGGGTTGTCATTTTTCCTAAAATCCTAAAATGGGTTTTCCCCCTCATCCGGGGCCCCTCGGGTTCCAATAGTTGGTTTCCTGTCACTCCAAGGGGTCGTTTTTAAATCAGGTTAAATACGATGGGGGATACCCCCTTTCCAGGAACAAACCTTTGAGGTCATTTCCCTTTTGGGAAAAAAATCTCTTAGGGGGAGCGTTTCTACGTATTTTTAGGTTTGACCCTTGGGGGGTTTAAACCCTTTTTACTTTCAGGGTTATATGAACCCCCACCGCAGGGGGGGCTTTTAGTACCGCTCCTTGCGATGAGGTCCAAGTTTGTATTTTAAAACCCAAATACCCGAAAATTAAGATCCAAAAAACTATTTCTGACATAGAATTCAAATGAAAATTTCAACCCAAACTCTTTTGTGGTTCAACACCGGATGAATTTCAAAACGACGCCTCCGTGCCCTGCCACACAAAGACTTCATTATAATCTGCCCCAGTAAAGAATTTTTTTTTGGGCGAACCCCCCATTTCCCTCCAAAAAAACCAGGCCCCTCCCCCCCCCAGCCCAAAATGATTCGCATACTGGGAGCGCGGGGCTTCCAAGCTCCCCCTTGGGGTGGAAACCCCCTCCCCCCCCCCCAAGAGGAAATATTATGGGTAAAAAAAAAATTCCCAAAACCATTTTTCAAAAAATTTTTTTATTATTTTTTTTCAAATTTCTCCCCTCATTCCAAGGAAATATTTCACCATGGGGGCCCCAGTGTGGGGGGAATACTGCTTATATTGCCCACATCCTTTTGGGCCAAAACCATACCCTTCCCTGGGTTTTTTGTTCCCCCCAGTTTTTTTTAGGAGGTCACCCGTACTCTCAGATAAAAGGGGAACAAAAAAAAAAGCCCGATACCTTGCCACATAGATCCGTTTTCGTGCCCAAGGAATAAATACCCGACACAATCGGCAAACCCCCAGAGGGGACCAAACCTTTATGCACCTTGGGGGTTTAAAGAAAACTTTTGAAAATTTTGGTTTTTTTCGGGAGAAAAAAAAGCAGCCTCACCCTTTTTGACAGGATCCCTTCTAAAACACCAGATAGATGATTCTTTTTCCCTCAGAAATCTTCCGGGGGGTACTTTTTCGGGATAGCAAATCCTGTCCGTTTCCTCCAAAGTCTCTTACACATCTGAGAATACCCAAAGGCCATGACCCCAATATTTCCCCCCCTTAAACTGAGGTTTTAATATTTTCAGGACTGATTCAAGAAAAAATCAGCGTTGAATCTCTTTGTTGGGTAATTTTGTCTTTTTCCCAGATATGGTTTTTGTTTCTTAAAGCCTAAAATTCTTTCATTACCTTTTTCCAGAAACATATCATTTTCCGGTGTCTCTTGGGGTGAGGAAACCGGTGTTTTTTTTTGTCTTAAATCAGTTTGGGGCCAACTCATTACCATTAACCCCTCTTCTAATAAATCTTTTCAATTTCCCCAAACTCCTGTTGATTTTAATAAAAATTCCAATTTTCCTCACAAAAAATTTTTTCATTATTCTTGAAAAATTTTAAACCACTTAATTTTCCTTTTGGGGAGAGTAAATACCTACGTATAGAGAAACTGCTCCAAAAAAAAAATTTTTTCCACAGGAAAAGGGGGACCTCAAAATAGATTCCCGGGAAAGGGGTATCCCCATCGAATTGAACCTGCATTAAAAAACGCCCCTTTAGGATGCAGGCCCATCTTTTGAATCGGGGGACCAAGAGATGAGGAAACAATTTTTGGATAATGGGCCTTTTAAACAACCGAAAAAAAGTTGTAATAAAAGATCTTGGGGAGATATTGGGGTATATTGCATTGTGAAAAAAATCTAGCGACTTTCTCTAAAAAACCCCTCATTTGACAATAAAAGGAAGGCCTTGAGGGAAGGCTGATTTCACAGCCTTTAACGTCACCAAAACAACAAACTGGGTTAAACGTAAAACCTTTGGGGAAATGTTAATGGGAAGATGTATATTTGGCAAGTAATTTTAAACAAGGGTTTAGGTTCTGACGGGGAAAAACCCAGGGATTCAGATTTTATTTTTTTCTGTCCCCAGGGGAGTTTTTTCTCTGTTTTTGTAGCTGTGGCAAACAAAATATATGGTAAGCACCGACATTTAAAAAAATCCGCAAAAGGTTGAAAAAAAGGGATGGCGACATAGAGGGGACCCCCTCTTGCCGGGATATCTGGATGGCATGGGGGGAGACTCCCTCAGCTGAGTTTCTGTGTAGGGGAAAAAAAAAAACCACATTAAGAAAAGGGAAAAACTTGATAAAAAATTATTTTTGTAAAAAACAATGGCCCTTTTAAAATAAAACAACCCAAAGGGGGGTCTTAAAACGAACTTCTAATTTTTTTTGGCGTTTTTATTTGAAATCCCCTGGTGCTAATATTTAACCGTTTTTTGGTTCCTGTAGGCTCAAAAGGTTTTAAAATGGGTGGTTGTTACTGGGAAAACCCCTTTTATTTTTTTAAAAATTTTTTATTCGGGAAAATTATATATTTTTTTTGATCCCAAAATTTTATACCTTTTTGTTTACTCTGAAAATTTGATTCATTTTTTAAAATATTTTACTGTGTCCAAAAGGGATCCCTCTTTTAGTTTTTTAAATGGTTATTTTTTGGGCCCAATGAAATAAAAGGGGTGGTATACTGAAACTTTTTTTTTATCTGACCCCCCAAAGATGTTAAAATATATATGCTGTTTTTAAACTGTTTACCCTTAGGGGAAAATTTGAGGCCTTATATCTATTTTTTGGGGGAGTATTTTGGGTGTGAAAGGGGGGTTCTCCCTGCCGCTGATGGGAGGTTTGGCTTTGGTGTTGGGCTCCAATCTCTGGATGAAGGGGGAAAAAAAAAAAGGACAATCTTGGGCCCTATACAACATTTTTGAAATTGAGAGAAAGGGGTGGGGGAGAGTCGAGGGGGGACGCGCGTTTTGGCGCGGCGCAAGATTTTTGGACCGGTGATTATGCCGGCGCATCGCAAAGATATGTGACGCCGAGCTTTCACGCACCGGCGCTTGGAGGGGGGAAAATTGCAGGGGCCGCTCTTTCCGCGCATGCCCCGTAGCACTTGAAATTGCCGGGGGTTTGAGGCCCGAGGACGGAAAACCGTCTTTGGGGACCTATTTAAGATGGGATACAGGCATAGTAAACCACATATGAGAGACTACTATCTTGAGTCAGGTACGTCCCCCTAGGAGATCCTGTGATAAACCCCCATAATATGGAGGGGGGAAACGCTCGGGAAAAGGTTTTGATGTACTTGAAATGATGCGGATAAAAAAAATTTTATTCCCTACACGGACGATATAAAAGATATTTACCCCATAATTGAAAAAAAAAAATTTGCAGTTTTCATATCGGGACGGAGCCTTTGATCTTTTTTTGGGGGATCACAGGAATAGCGAAAACTGTGTTTGGATTTTGGGAACTGTAATCTTTAAACATTGCACAAAATAAAAAGTTAATGTTTTGGTGGTTTGATGGGGGACACGGGAGTGTTTTAAATAGGGTGAGCCTAAAAAGCAAGGCCGCCTTATCGGGGACATTACTTGGGCAAATTTGAGGATAAGTGTGGGGAAAAAAGATAGACAGTGTGTTTTTGTATTATAAAAATTAAATTTAGACTTGAGATACTAATCGTATTTTTAGGGGGAAAATTTTAAAAAGTTTATTTAAGAGTTTGGATTTGTTTAGGTTTTTTTTCAGTGACGGGCTTCTTTTACAGGCTATCGAAAGGATAAAAAATTTTTAAAAATTTTAAAGGGACCGGACGTTGTGGGCGCGGCATCCCAAATTTTAGTGTAACTTTTATTTGTAAAATGGTAAAGGGGGGCGATTTAAAGTTTAATTTTTAAAAAAAATGTTATACTTTAAAAACTTTTTTTTCACAGTAATATCGAGTCCACCTAGGATATGTGACCAATAGTGAGCTTGATCGTCAAGGTGAAAAAAACACGCTCTTTGTTTGGGCCCCACCCCCATGTTCAATGATACATCCAAAAACCTCCTGCGGGGAGAAAAACCGAATGAGAAATTCACTTAGAAGCCATGACTGCGATCACTATGGCATCCCTTAAAACCAATATCCGCTCCTCACAGGCCCTTTCCCCTCTGCCCTCTCCCCCCTTAAACACCCTCCCCCAACCGTCTCCAAACTTTTCCCTGTTTTCACCCCCCACTCTGGAAAACGCCCCAACACCCAGACTCCCCTCTACCCCCCCGCTTTTAAAAGCAACCTAAAACCCCATTTCTTTCAAAGGGGGCTATAACCTACAATAACCCGCTGCCACTGTGCTACCCCAAAAACTTTCACCCCTCCCCTTTCTGCCTTCCCCCCTTTTCCTTTTTTTAAACCTTGTGGGCGGGGTTTTTTTTTCCCTCGAAATTTTTTGAGTTCCTATTTCTCTTTTGTACTTTTTGAACCATATAACCCCCCTTGAAGTACATGTCCTGAATCAATGGCGCTCTAAAATAAATTTTTAAAAAATAATAATAAGGGTTTTAAACACAGAGATTAGAGTTGGATAGGGCCGGGGAACTGCCTCTACAGTCAGTGGGGGCAGTAAATTGGCCTGCTCCATCTCCCTTAACAGTCCAGACGTACTAAATCCAGGGGGGTAAAGGAATTAAAAGGGGGGTTTTCTCCCACAGGGTTTACAGAAGAAAAAAAGGCTTTTTTAATTCAAGCTTCCTGTCTTTCCCCCCAGGTTTTTGGGTTCTATAGGCATAATTAGCATATCGCTCCAAGTCAAAGATTTTTTCAACACCTGACACAAGAAGGAGATTTTATCTAGGGAGTTTGAACCTTCTCCCTTTAAATAAAGAAAAGAAATTACCCTTCCTTTGTTTTTAAATATAATTTTCACCTTTGTGGGTTCCACGGCTTCTTTTGACCACATGATGTGGCGAAATTAAAAGCTTTTTGGTACTGAGCGCGGGCCAATACTATTCTGGGGTCCAAAAACCTCAGCCAATCACTGACCTCTGTGGTCCCCATATGCGCCCCCCATATGACCTTTTGGGGAAAATAAAGCGCAGCCAATCACTACTTCTGTATCACAGATTCAACCCAATCACTACTCTGTGGCACTAGCGCACCAATCACGGGTTTTTCTGGGGGTAAATTTGTTTGGGGGCAGCCAAAATCACTGACCCTGGGTCACTTTTGTTTCTGCAGCCAATATGGCTTTTATCCAAAAAGCTGGGCACCCCACTGCTTCTGTTTTAAAAATGATGCTGAGCCTCACGACCTCGGGGCCCCATTTTGTGAAACCAAAACACTGACCTCTTGGGTCCATTCTCAGCCAATCAAGCTTCTGGGGTTCCATGATGCTGCACCAATCACTACTTCTTGATCACGATCGCAGAAAATACTAGCTTTTTGGACCATATTCTGCAGCAAATCACTAGCTTCTGTGATCACATATGGCAGCCATTCAGGCTTCTGTGGTTACATGAGTTGCAGCCATCCTGACCCTCTGTGGGTCACATGATGCGCAGCCAATACTACTTCTTATCACATGATGCGCTCCAACACTCTTCTTGGTCACATGTTTGCTGACCAAAAATCATTGGTTTCTGGGTCACATGAGCTGCAAATCACGCCCTCGGGGGCACATGACTGCGGGGCCAATCACATTTGTGGATCACAGATGCTGCAGCCAATCACTCTTCGTGATACATGGTTTGCACCCAATCACTGCTTCTTGATCCATGTGCGCAGCCAATCACTACTTCTGTGATCACATGATGCGCGCAAATCACACTTCGTGTCAATATGCCAGCCAATCACTGCTTCTGTGGTTTACATGATGCGCACCAATCACTGACCTCTGGGGGGTCCATATGCGCAGCCAATCACACTCTGTATCACATGTGCGCAGCCAATCACTATTTCTGTGGGTCCCCAGATGCGCAGCCAATCACGGCTTCTGTGGTTGCTGGCTGCAGCCAATCACTAACCCTGGGGGTCACAGGATCTGCAGAAAATCACTAGCTTTGGACACATGATGCGAGCCCAATCACTAGCTTCTGTATCACAGTTTTCTGCAAAAATACTAGCTTCTGTGATCCATGATGCTGCACCAAATCACAGCTTCTTGATCACATTTGTACATGGGGGCACTGGAGCTAAGGCCAGAGAAAGGTTGCACCCCCACAGTGATCCATAACGTAATGTTCCGTGAGGGATCGGGGGAACCCAGCCGGGAATGGGGTGATGGGAGGTAAGTAGGGGTCCTTTTTTGAATTTAGAAAAAGGGGGGATTTTTTTAAAAAAACTCTTGGAAAACTCCTTTTAGAATTGGGATGTAACCTCCACATGTGACTGTAGAGAACAGAATGATTTCATCCAATATCGACAGAAGAGACAAGAATTAAAGCGAAGGATTTACAGAGTTATTTTAAATTTTTCTTCGCCCCCATTTTGCAAAATGTTCAACTTTTACATCAACATTTTTCGTAGTCATTTCACATAGTTGCACAGCTTGAATAATTTTAACATGGTTGGGGTCATCTGGATCACCCCGTCTACAAATGAGGCCCCCGGTGATAAACTGGAAAGCGCAGATGGCCACGCAGGAAAAAGGGCATCACATGGGCCATGCTGTGTCCCCAGAGCGAATCCTCCTTATGTGGTTTAAAAGGGGTTCCCAAACACTAAGCTCCTCTAGGACATCCATATGTCCTTATCGGGCAGACACACAGGGGTTGTCCTAATACGCAACATTTTTAAATTTAAATTAAAGCTGTAGATTAGGGGCCCTTTTTAAAAAAAGATTCAAGATTTGTACCAAAGAAGTAAAGCATAGCCTTCCAGTCTGTTGGTGCTTCTTCATGTTTTTTACCTTTTTTGGGTTTTTT